>JAWDGP010001549.1:700000-715000 GCA_033675545.1 Elysia crispata
AACATTTTTTGCTTTAGAATACACGGTTGATATCCATAATTGGAAATAAATAACCTATAACTCATTGAACGAGTTAAGTTTTCACCAAGTCTTTTATGAACAGCTTTAATCCAGTAAAAATCAGTTTTCTCCGTTGAGGCCAAAAGACTTATTAATTTGAAGCTGAGTGATTTGGTAATATGAAAGAAAACAGAAAATAAGCAATGGTATTAAAAAGGCGGTAATACAGGAAGCACAACTGTGTGATCCATGATGTCTTACAGTGCACACTTGGTGAGACTTGGAGGATTGTGAAGAGTTTGTACCGTTTTAGAGCAATAATTCTTTCTATTCAGATAAGAAAATAGGAGAAAAAAGGAAGAATTTAATATGGCGACCCGATCAAGAGCAAGAGGAAAAAGAAGAAAGAAAGAAAGACAGAACTTACTTGACGATTTCATTCGATGGAAGTTGGAGAACAAATTGCGCCAGACCTGCTTTACCCTTTCATAATTACTTCACAGCGATTTACTTTTTTTTAATAGATTAATTTTTGTCGCAAAAAAGGTTTTTAAATTTCTTTTCTTTCTCAGTCTTTATTGGTGGTGTTTTTAAAATAATCAATAGGACCTATCTTCGTCTAAGAGTAATCGAACAATTTGTTGAGCCTTTCACATTATTCTTTTTAGGTCTAACAATAATAAGCAAATATGTTGAGCCTATCATATCATTCTCTTTAGATCTAACAATAATCAACAAATATGTTGAGCATATCAGATCATTCTCTTTAGATCTAATAATAATCAACAAATATGTTGAGCCTATCATACTGATCTTTCTAGGGCTATGTCATAGACCTCCATTGGCTCATCTTTAAATAAGTGTAATCTAAATAAATTAAAGATGAACAGTAAATTCATTTTTTTTTTTACAACCAAGGAAATATTACCACACATAATGAGCGGCTACGTTTGTAAATCAAAAATAAAAAAAAAATCTCACATTAGATCGGCATTTTTTTTATATGTAACTGGAATAATTTGGATTTGATTAGATATAGAAAATCGAAAAGAGTTGATCAAGAAAAAAAAAGGAGTACATCATTTTCAATAATAATTTTGAGCCGACAAACAAAATAAGTATTTTTAGTATTATACTTTAAATTTTACTTATAACGCATGCTAATTTAATGTGCGTCATGTTCAATATAGGCATACCCTGCTTGAGATGAGTTCCTTTTGTTCAATCGGGTATATCATTCTGTAACATTAACATCTGTTGAAATTCAGTATATCGAGAAAAACCATAGTTACCTAGGGAAGATAGTGTCTGAAATATTGATTGTGCAGAAATAAAAACTCAAGTAGAGTTGAAATGTCATGTGCAATTTCTGAACACACTCCTATAGTATACAGACAGGCAAGATTTATCTTTTTCTTATTGCCCAACACTTTGCGTTGCCTTTTATGTAACCTCATAAGACATCGGTAGTTCTAAGAATAAGTGAACTGAATGCAATTAAAGTTAGTTAACACGCTCCAACCTATTGACACAAACATCTCTCGTCTAAATATGACCCGTTATTTCATATAGCTCCTTATTCGATATTTCCCATCTTTTGCCTAAAGGTGCCCATAATAAAAAGAACAGACTATTATTTTCTTCCCTTGGAAAATTTTGAAGTATGTTTTATTCGGATGGTTTTATCAATGTCATTTCTGTAACATTTCCTTCTACACGGTTTATCGAGTATAATGAAATTACAGTGTTTTTGACCATGTCAAAAAAAAAAAACAAAGTTTAACTCTTGTTATTTTTTCTTCTCAAAACCAGCGTCAAAGATCAGCGCCTATGGCCTTCATCGTAATATTCGCGTGTTTTGTCACTCTCTGCCAGGCAGGCTCAAGTAAGCATATTTGTGAACCAATCCTAAGAATAGATTAAGTAATCAAATAGGAAAGAGGTTTTAACAAGGACGATATAAAGGCAAGGGAAAGAACTGATGAAATCGAACGCTTTTGACTCAAGTTTCTGTTTGTTTTTCCCTTTGTAATAAAATGGCAGGATAAATGAGGGTTGAAAAAATCTGCGCTTTATTGTAGAAGTCCTCCTCCTCCGATTCATAAATGTAATAAAAAAATTTTTGTTGTTGTTGTTGCTATCATCATCACCATTATTATTATTATTATTATTATTATTATTATTATTATTATTATTATTATTATTATTATTATTATTATTATCATCATCATCATCATCATCATCATCATCATCATCATCATCATCATCATCATCATCATCATCATCAACATTACCACCATTCTTCTTCTTCTTCTTCTTCTTCTTCTTCTTCTTCTTCTTCTTCTTCTTCTTCTTCTTCTTCTTCTTCTTCTTCTTCTTCTTCTTCTTCTTATTATTATTATTATTATTATTATTATTATTATTATTATTATTATTATTATTACTATTATTATCATAATTATCATTTTTTATTCTTATTTCATTGTTTATTCTAATTGTTGTTATCATTACCCTCGTATAATATCTTTCTAAACCATGCGTAGTAACGAAACATTTGTTGGATCTCGTCTTGTTCCTTAAATACTGATTTTATTTTTGTCGTAGTTGTCACCCTGGTCATATTTTTATTATTACACTTTGTGAACATGAATGCAATATTCATTATCATTAATCTACGTTTGTCCTCTCCTTGTTCCGTTCGAGTCTTTTATAACGTCACAACACGAATACTGTTCTGATACTCGGTCAGTTTCTCGCTACGACTGGCATGATGACAGTGGAGGAGGAGAGACGACTGATGTCTACCGATCTTTGACATCGGACAAGAGTCTGAGCAGAAGTCCCAGCTTGGACTCTCTAGCCCAGGGTGCGCTGCGTCGAGGGGATGAAGGCGATGGGTATCTACCGCTCGGCGACCGTGACGATGACTTCAGACCGGGAACTGCAGAAGATAGAGAGGATGATAAGGATGATGGCGGCGTCGGATTTTCAATTAACAGTCTCTCCGAGGAAAAAAGAAGGCTACTTACTGAAATTCTTGTAGGTTTAGATACACTTTAAGTGAAAATGCTTTACGATAAATTTAAATATGGTTTTTTCTTCTTGATTGTTCATGATTCTTTGTAATGTTGCTTACCAATCTAGTTTAGATTTTTACTAGGATTAGGTAGCTAAATTTGTAAAATCGAAACCTATTGAGGGATCCTTTCAAATATTCATTATGGTGAAATAAATAGGCAGTTATAAATTGCCGAAAGGCAGTACAGCTTTAGCACTTTGAAAGGGAATTCTCTGCCTTTTTATCAGCTATTAAATCTTCTTTAAAGAGGATAGCAAGGTTCAGAAGGTATTGAACATCTGTATTGATGAAACCAAACTTGAAAAATGTATAGATTTCTTCCTATGCTGAATGTACCTTAAAGTCTAGCGGTATCAGAAAATTAAATATGCAACTCTTTACTGAGCAAATACCACTGATTTCCTGCAGACTTGATCATAAATCATAACAAAAAAGTTTATTGTAATTTGGCAAATAAACAGCAGTTGGGTTTTGCAAAGTAAAAAATGGAACGAAAATTATCAGAAAGAATTTAGACTACACGGCAAGTAGCGTGTTTTAAACTAATATCTAATATCCTCTTATAAGCCAATTTTATATAGGAAAAAGGGCGCCGGTAGCTGGGGAGGGAGAGGGTGTTTAGCTAGAGCATCCGCCTTGATATCTGCAAAACCCCTCCAGGTGGGTTTGAGCACTGCACCGGTTTTTGCGTTTAAGGCCTTATATTTTCAGATTCGCATTAACCGCCGCGTTGTTCACAGGCAACATCAAACAATAAATTTCCTTAAAACATTTTACTGCCTCAGCACTCCCAGTTGCTTCGACCATCTAAATCTGCTATCTCTGTCCTGGCAACTGACGATGTTTTGTCTTCTTTAGTCCACAGTGTACGAAGATGACGGGCTGGGCCTGGATGTGTTTGGCTCGACAAAGAGTTCAGATGATAGTGATTTTGAAGGCGACGACGATAAGTCATCAGATGACAAGGCTGAGGAAATTATTGCAGACATTTTGGTATATAGTTGTCTAATTTTATTATTAGGAAAAGTGCATTGCTTGACATAATACTTGCACTTCACTTTCTGTTGCTCGTCTTCTTGAAGTTTCATAATGATCATTTTAGGTATTATTAACATGGTACAATTTCAGTATTTATATATATATGTATATATATATATATATATATATATATATATATATATATATATATATAAATACTGAAATTGTACCATGTTAATAATACCTAAAATGATCATTATGAAACTTGGAGTTTGTGGAGTTCTAAATTTTCCTTATATTGTTTTGGTGGTATTTCTTTCCTATGGGGATCTAATTCATACCCATTTTTCCATTTACATTTCGACTCAAAAGCTTTGATTCTGTTTTCATCTCTGTGGGTGACTATATATCCTTCACATCTGTACATAGCTTTTAAAACTCTATAAACTTTTGCATTTCTCATTTTTGTTATATTGCTCTTCCGTTTATATACTATTATATTATGTTTACATTGTTTTCAGGCCTGCTATTGCCACTCTTTGACTTTTTCGTATTTCACATGTTCAGCTGCCATTTTGTTCGAATTTGCCTTTTAAATATTCAAAATACTCTATATTCGATATTACGGGCGGTTTTCACGATTTGCGATTTTATTTTAACTTCTGCGTGGTTTAGAATCATCATTTCTTAATGTTTATAATGAGAGTTACAATTTTACTGTAATCCTTCACCGACTTCGAGACTAGGTCTCTGTTGTCTGCATGTCGAGGTTCCTACGTTCTTTTTCCTCGGATTTGCTACAATGTGATTATTGTTTCTCCAACTTTGATAGATTTTTTTAGAAATAAAATGCTTATCCTTAAATACAAATGAGTATGATGCAGTTATATTCTGGATACTGTCTTCTAAGTCATGTAAAAAATTCACAGCGCATTAGATGTGCCTTTTTTTTCTTATGACAGTGCGAATAATTGCTTGTGTCATGAAGTTGTTTTCAACTAAATTCAAAGTGTGAATTACACACGCATACAAACTAAAGAATTCAAACAATTTACAAGTCAAGTGATGCCTTCCGTTGAAACTAGGCTACTGTTTTTCATTGCCAGAACATGCAATACACTTTAAGTATAACATAGGCCTCATAATCACATTTGCAATTAAAAAAATATTTTCTCTTCTATTGAGATACCACAGCTGTTTTAATTTTTAAATATAAATTTGTTCATTTTTTTTTTTCTATCATTTTTCCCTGGCTCGAGGATGCAATTTTATTAGAAATGGATTATGAAATAAAATTAGAAAATGGCACATAAATTCAGCATTTTGTCTGTTGGTATGTGCAAACGCAAAACAAGAATTATCTTCATTAACATAATAAGCTTGGTTGGTTTCCTATTTCCGCTTAGACCAAGGGAAGCAGTGCCTGGAGCGGCACATCCCCGACTTCAGGTGGAAGAATAAGCGCCCTGGATCTCGCCTACCGCCAGTATCAGAAGGCTGTCCGTGTGTTTGCCGCCGCCGAGACAGAAGCCCTGGAGGCGCAGCTGGCCTTCACGGATGCCGAGTCGATGCTAGCAACAGCAGCAAAAGATGCTGTCGCCAAGGCTTCAGAGACAGCCCGTGCCACTGCCGTGAACACCATAGCTGCTGCCAGGACAGAGGCAAGATCCAGTGTAATTGCATCCCGCCAGAAGTACGTCTCGGCTGTAGTAGATACCCATGCCAAAATTGCTTTGATGAAAACAGCAGAGCGCAGGTTTAAAACTCTGTTGAAAATCTTTGCCAAGGCAAGAACCTATGCTGGAGTCTCCATATTGGGGGTGAAAAAGTGCGCTAAGGCTCTGGCAGAGGCGAAGTCCAAGAGAACAAACTACGACGACTACACCCGAGCTTACAACACTGCTGTGGTAACGGCTAAAAGAAGAGTAGGGAAGATGAAGGTTGTAGAGAAACGAGTGTTCCTTATGGCAAAAGCGTTGGCTAAAGCAAGGGCAGAGGCATTCGCGTGCAAGTTAAAGGTTCGCAAAATGGGGTATACTTGTGCTAAAACATGTGCTCAGGCGAGTATGAAGGTTCGCGATGCAATTTCCGCTGCTACAACAAGTATCTCTCAAGCAATTGATCTAGCAAAAGCTACCACCTCAGCAAAAGCGGACAGTGTTTTGGGTGCGGCTAGCAAATCCAAAGCCAAGAGCCAAGCCGATCTTCAGCGTGCAAAGCTTGCGGTAGCTGAGGCAAAATCTCAGGTGGAAGCCGTAGCAGCGCAAACAACCCCAACTGCCGTGGGAGCAACATCTGATGAAGATAACTCCTTAACTGGCATGGGTGGTGACAGCACTGCTGGGTACCCGACAGATATCGGTTCTTTGTCTGGAGCCCCGGCAATGTCTAATGCCCAAGTCGCAGCACAGTCGGCAATCTCCTCCGGGGCTGGCACAGATGCTACAGACACGAAAGCTTATTATTAATGTTCTTCAATAAAAATAAGTTTATTGTATCCCAAAGTCTAGCTTCTCCTTTTTCAAAGCAATTAGTTGATCGTAAGTCGTAATAACTTTCCTTTCTATAAAAAAGTGTGGAGGTGTTAGCTTTTAGCTTGAAGGATTTTGTCCTGATAGAGTGGCATCGAAGTATAGTAATAACGAGCATTTAATGCTGAATAAGGCAACGAATCTCATATCGTTCTACATGTAAGATCGCTTTTTTAAATGCTGGGGCGTGTAAGAAAAAAAAAGGGGGGAAAGGGGGGGGGGAGAGTATCAAATATATAATAGATATAGTTTGCGAACATTTTCAGGCTGATTGGAATTTTTAATAAAATAGGTGCACCAGACGCAACTCATTAAGAGATCGTGGGTTCGATCCTTGTCTGGCCTCTCTGGTGATGACCGTATAGCAAGTCTTGTCAACCTTGTCACTGACTCAAGAGGAAGTGTAGTCTTGAGAAACGTATAGCACGTCTTGTCAACCTTGTCACTGACTCAAGAGGAAGTGTAGTCTTGAGAAACGTATAGCACGTCTTGTCAACCTTGTCACTGACTCAAGAGGAAGTGTAGTCTTGAGAAACGTATAGCACGTCTTGTCAACCTTGTCACTGACTCAAGAGGAAGTGTAGTCTTGAGAAACGTATAGCACGTCTTGTCAACCTTGTCACTGACTCAAGAGGAAGTGTAGTCTTGAGAAACGTATAGCTCGTCTTGTCAACCTTGTCACTGACTCAAGAGGAAGTGTAGTCTTGAGAAACGTATAGCACGTCTTGTCAACCTTGTCACTGACTCAAGAGGAAGTGTAGTCTTGAGAAATTAGGGCAGGGATGGGGAAGATTGTAAAATTAGGCAAGGAATCTGACCTGGCGGAAAGATGGCAAGTCATATCTAACATAATATTTTTCCTCAAACTTAGGTATGTAAAACAATCAAAAAAACCATACAACTTAATATTTATAGCTCTGACAGAGGTCAGACAAATTATTCTAGGAGTAAAGAAGATAACAATAGCGAGTAGTTAAGGGCTGAATGGGATTTCAAATGTTAAGTGGTAAGGGGAGGAACAAATGCAAAAAATAAAACTCGAACTGCAATACTCTTAGGGCTGATATAGCTTAGCAAGTACTAATAGTAGTAGCGGTAGTAATAGTAGTAGTAGTTGTTGTAGTAGTAGCAGTTGTAGTAATAGTAGTAGTAGTAGTAGCAGTAGTAGAAGTAGTAGTAGTAGTAGTAGTAGTAGTAGTAGTAGTAGTAGTAGTAGTAGTAGTAGTAGTAGTAGTAGTAGTAGTAGTAGTAGTAGTAGTAGTAGTAGTAGTTGTAGTAGTAAAAGTAGTAGCAGTAGTAGTTGCAATAAGGGTAGAAGCTATGCCGTTAAATAAGGATTTTTGACTATTTGCAAAGACGAACTTTATGTATTTCACATATTTTTCTTATTCTTTCCAACATGCAGCTTTTAAAAATTTTAATCTAAATTCGTTCTGCTGCGAGCAGTGCTCGTGCCTTTTCACTACAGGTCTGTCCCAGCTAGCGGTGGACTTAGTGTTTATAATAATATTAAAATATGTATGATCGACAGGATCATGGAGTGTTAAGTTTGCTACTTAATAAATTTCACAAATCGTTTTTCTGACAGGTAAAACGTGTAGCATTTTCTCTCATTATGTTCATCGTTAAATTATGATGTCTGATCTTGTTTCATTCGTCCGACGACTAACAAGAATGAAGACAACAAACGAACTAATAAAGAATATCCCTAAAGCAACTTTAGATTTTGAACTAATGTTAGGATTAAGGATAAGCCATGAAAAAAAAAACAACAATTTTTTAACAAAATCGAAAAATTTGCACGATATATTTACAGGTGAAGAGTATTAGAAAAATAACATAGATGTGAAAGAGTGGCGAACTTTACTGTGTCAAAATGTGTAGGACAGCTTGTGTGATTCCTACCTTTGACAATTTTAGATCAAAACAAGAGTCAAGATTCTAGACATTATAGTTGTGATAACTATGTGACTTTCGTGGTTGTCTTCCTTACAAACGACAATTTTAAAAATATCTATCAACATTTGGTATACATCGTTTCAACGCGTAAATATTGAACTCTTGCAGAGTACTTCTTTATCAGATTCTGTTTGAAAAAAAAAACCCAAAGAGACAACAAATTCTGATACAGTGGGTGAAAATTGGTTATGAACTTTGTATGATATTCATGAACATTTCGTTTTTATATACTTTTAATGTTGAACTCCAGTACACTTCTCAATAGTTCTCTTTGTAATGTTTTGAGACCTTTTCCCCCTTTTTCACCACTTAGTTGACATAACTGGAACTCCTGCAGGCGATCATTAGGTCTCAAATTTCCTGTATGCTCTTCAACGCCAGCTTTTTAGGCTGCGAAATCAACAGAATGTACAGCTCCTGTTCTATACACCGCTTTTATATGCGGAAAGAGATACCACGTCCACCTTTTTTTGTTTTGTTTCTCCTGAGTCATGTTTGAAGCTTTAGGAAAAAGAGACAACAGCGACCTAAGCCTGAGCGATTGAGACAAAGGTAGACGCTTAAAATGTGACCACTGCACAATCATGCAGGTAGACCATCAACCAAAACGGGACGATGCGACATGCAATATTACACTGATAACGGCTTACCTAGTTACCAAACCGAGCTAATCCGTTGTAGCGAGAGCTCAGACCAGGAGAAGACAGACAACAGAAGCCTAACATGGGTTGCTCAATCTGGCGCGGAGACATCACGAAGACTTGTCACGATGGCTGCTCTCCCTCATGACACGCCGGCTGCCCCGAGATAGATCTCGACCCAGCTCAGCTCGGGGATATAGATCACCTCGTTAATTCGTCGTGGTGACGAGTTTGACGGCTACTGACCTCTTTACGGGCCCCAAATCTATAACGGACGGCTGCAGGGCCATAGGTGATGTCAGGAAAGCAAATATAAATGGAGAGATCGGAAGTAGACCATGTTTATTACATATGATAAATCTAAAGTTAGTGTGTTTACATGTACTGCATTTTCTTTTGAGAAAAGTTAGATAAAAGACTAATGATTTAAAAGGTTTGGAAAAGTTGCTATATTGCAAAATATGATTTTTCATATTGTCCTAGCATTGCTTTATCTTCGTAATTTTCCCCAATTATTATGCTCCTACCAATACAGGACTTCGAGTGATCCACCATGTCATTAGTGAGAATTGTTTCGAATAGAACATTCAGCTTTTTACTCATTCACATAAGTAATGGTTAGTTGAAGCACTGTGGTCTGAAATGCTTTTTATTTGCATTACACTTTTCTAAGAATAATGATATCTCGATGGCTCCCTAGAATCCTAATGCTAGAGATCCAGACAAACATTCAAAAATAAATGTATAGTAATTGAATGATATTGTCATGTGGGAAAAAGAAAGGACTAAAAGGGAAAAAAATAGCTTTTTCAGGTCAAATGAAAATTTAGTAAACAAGCTCAAAGCTCTTTCGAGTCGGCTAGATTACACAACATTTGTACATCAAGCATTGCAACTTGTAAGGAGGCCTTGGGTGGTGTGAAAAGGGTCCATTTATAATGACTCTGGACTGAAGTCCCGTACGCCGTAGTCAAAGTTGACAGTAAAGACTTGGTGAGGGAGGTGAACATTGCCATCTCGACAAGGGCAGGCTGCTTTATGGGTTTGGAAGAGTTAGTTTATGAATAAAGAAAATTAGCTTTTGTTTTTAGAACAAAAAAAAAAGAGGTGGCACCGAAGAGTAAACGGTTTTTGAATAAATTTGGGATGTGGAAACAAAGCTAGAAAAATGGACATGAGAGACTCAAAAAATATAATCAGCAGTGATAGGGTATAAGTAAGCACTGATATTTATGTACATTTTAAAAACGGAGGTTACTACCCTAATAACGTAGTAATCAGATTAAAAAACTAGTCGGTTCATAGTTATATCTGAAGAATGCTATTGTTATAATGACCATTTTCTGTTTCCATTGTTATGACTCATTATAATCATAACCATAGCTATTTTAAGTGATTATTATACTTATTTACTATGGTTTTCTTGAAGGAATTCCTTCAAACATTTCCGCACGTTTGCTGCTTACGTCATTATGTGAAGAAATGGGGCTACCCAAATTGTGATAGTTATATTTCTTTGACATAAATAAACTTTGCATACCATGCAAGGAAGTGTTATAAAGAAGATAGTTATAAAGCTAATGTACTCAAGATTGTAAGCAACTATTGATTCTATTCAACAGACTTTTATTGTTTCCACAGAAAGCAATTTTAACAATGCAGCTTGAAATAATCAGCCGATAGAAAATTTCATGAAATAATAATTAATGAAAGATAAAAAAGGATAGTGTATGAATTTTTGTTGCGGTTTGTTTATTTGTTGTTGTTGTTTTCTTTTTTTGTTCTTGTTTTTGCTTTTGTTTTGTTTTTTTTATTAACTTCTAGTCATTTAACAATGAAAGAACGAAAATATTTTGAGTTGGCAATTAGAAATAAAAGTCTCCCTATTTACATCATACCACTCTCACAAAAAAAAACCCAAATAAATCAAGAGAGGAAAATATTGGGCCTAATTTTTTTATTATGATAAAACGACCAGTTAACAAAAACTACTATGTCTGGGTAAAAACCGTTTTGTGATCTTCCTAGATGTAAAAAATGATACCCTTCAGGGCTATAGATTTCGATGTTTCTAGTATTTTGTTTATAGGACTTCGCACTAACAGTGAATGGTTTATATCTTATCTAGTCCTGTACAGTCTGTTCAAGGGGGAAAAACGTTGATGCAATGCAGAGGCGTGGGTTAGTCCATTTCAGTCGAGAACAAGATTTATTTGAGATGAAGAACAAAAAGACGTAGTGAAAAGAACGCCAGAGAACATGCTAGAGAGATAATTCTTGGGTTAAAGAGGTAAAGTCTGCGGAATGGAAAACTACAAAAAATATGAAGCTATTGTCGGCAGACAAGCCCCAGTCACCAATGATAGATGGACATCCGAGCAAGGCGGAACTGTCACATGCACATTCATCGGTAACTGACATGTCGTGAACATTGGCACTCAATACATGGCTGGTTGGGACTCGCTCTGTAGAGGTGCTTGAATTTCCTTATGAGAGATCGTGAGAGAGAGAGAGACAGAGAGAGAGAGAGAGAGAGAGAGAGAGAGAGAGAGAGAGAGAGAGAGAGAGAGAGAGAGAGAGAGAGAGAGAGAGAGAGAGAGAGTGAGAGAGAGAGAATGGGAGAAAAGTTGAGAGAGAGAGAGAAAGAGAGACACAGATAGATAAAGACTCAATACAAAGATCATGTACACAGATTGACAGAGAAACAAACGGGTGATACAGCAACATATTAAAGGAATGGAGAGACAGACAACATCATAGAAAGCAAAGGACAGACAAAGAAAGCTTGAGAAATTAAATGGTTAGGAAAATTAAAGCTGCATATAAAAAAGTTTAAGGCTGTTACGACAGGCGATCGGGAGCTAACAATGTTGTTACTATTGAACAGCGTATCAAGAAAATAGAAAAGATCTTGAAACATCAGTATAATATATCACTTGTTCTTGATACTGTTAAAGCTCTGCCTCAGAATTCATTTATCTTAGAAAGCAATATTTGAAAACGATTGTCCTAATTTCTTCCTTTCAAATTAAAAAATAAAATTCTCACATTATTTCGAAGAACTTATAAGTTTATTACGCGAGATGGTTGCGAGAGAGTGAAAAAAGAAAATAGATATAAAAAGTTAATAGGGTTGGTTTTGCAAAAAAGTAAAAAAAATAAAGCTAGGACAATAGGAGCAATCATCGATGTATTCTTATTCCGCATACTGATTATTTGGTTTCCTACAGTTAAACGAACATAACTTTTCGACATCCAAACCACTGTTTTTTGCATGGGCTACGATCCATCTTTATGTTTCTTATTCATCTGATAATATCAGCTTTGATCAGTGTTGTAAGTCACATTTTTCACCATCAACTTTCTACACCAATCTTTCTGTAAGCTCAACAAAATCAAAAAAGCCGTAATGATGTAGAGCATTCTCTAGTCTTTTTAGTTTCACGATAGCCTCAACACAAGTCGCAAAGGGAATTGATTCGAGATCAAATTCTTCACCCATAGTTGAGGACAGATTGCCTTTAAAGGAATAAAGAGAGCGTAATTTTTATGTTCAAATAAATCTCGCAAACAAGTCAAAAGCAAGACATTCTTTTGTAAGTTGTTACCGACAATAACGCTCTCGCTTCGGAGGGGTGAAAAAAACAAAGGATAATCTTTTAACTCTAATAGAAAAAGAGAGAGAGCAGCTTTGCCAATAATTAGGATAGAGGCGAGTACAATATCTCGAGGTGAGTGAAGGACACATGTATACCTCTACATCCATCTAGTTGATCATTGTCAGCAGTTTTAAGGCATAAGTGCTCGACAATCGTTTTATTTATTACCATAACCCATGGAATGGTGAGAGGATCAGTCTCTCCACCTTTCGGACTTTCTTACAGCGAAAAAGAGGCCAGGTTAGGAAAATGTACATTGTAGTTGAATTTGCTCCACAGGCGTGACGAGGAGATCTTCGGTTACCTAGAATAACCGTCGCGCTTTACAAATCCTTTGTGCTCCATTTCCTTCTGTTTCCTTTTTTGAAAGAAAAGAAAAATTGGTTTCTAGGATGAAGGGGGAAATGCAATCTGTAACGTCATCAGACAAGGAGACATTCACTATTGTCTCTGATACTCCTTTCAAACAATTTTTTCTATAATAGTAACATATTTCATATCGTCTTATTCAAAGAATGGCAATGCGATTGCAGTCTTGTTTGTGTTTGACGGGGGTGGGGCAGGCCCATCGGGAGATAGGTCTGTAATCTGGCCAACTGACAGCTGCAACAGGTGGTATAAAACACAAAGGTCTTCCATCACGGCCTTCAGACCTAATAGTGCCACGGGGTTGGGACCTAGATACCTGACAGATTCTGTCCTAGGCTAGACTGAGAGTCTTTTCTTAAGGTAGGAATATATTTACTCAATAATTATGTACAAGCAATGAAAACCCAATGCAAGTTTTCTGAAACAAAAATTTAGATCTAATACTTCATTCAACTTGAAATTGTGTGTAATGAAATAAAATAATGAAACTTTCAGAGTAAGGAAAAAATAAAAAGAAAACAAATGAGAGGGAGAGGGAGACAATAAAGACAAAAAAATATGGCTTGTATAAAAGTTGCTTTCCCTTCTATACCTAAATTCTGAATGCTGTAACTAACTTAAACAAATTTTATGAAAACTACAGGTTGATGCTGCCCATATTAAAAAGATAATATTTGTGAAGAACAGCAAAACTACCATAAACGCCTTCCATTTCAAACTTAAGATTGATGACAGTTCTAATTTAAAAGATATCCATCTTTGATCTGTGTTTAGTATAATTATGTTATAAAACAAAATATTTATGATCAATATGCCTTCACTTCCAACCATTTTGTTTTCACTTGTTTACCGGCCAATCTGATAATTTGCAACATCCAGTCTCAAAACGTATGAGCTCCGTTAAAAAAATGTGTAAGTTATTATTTGCGTGTGCGCTTAAATATACAAGTCAAATACGTGTTACAAAATGTTAGCATCCTTGCCCGTTGAAATGAACATGTGAGGAAAACTAATACATTGAAGATATGCAAACTTCACAGAAATAACAGATTTATATCCTCCAGAGATATAGATCTGGATTGAATAAAAACAAATTTTACAATAATGGACAAATGGGAATGACTATTATAATAAAGAAAAGCAAAATTTACAACAATAACATATATTTCTTCCAGAGGTATACAAGAACATTCAGAAACTTTAAAACAATAACGATTTCTCCTCAAGAGCCTGTCATAGTACAGTTTTAAAATATATAGAACCTTGAGACATCGGAATTCCTCTCACGTTGTCATGTAGACATTCTTGAAATTAAGGAGAGGTATCAAGCAAAAAAGTAAACTAAATTTGGGTGCTATTTTTTACGCAGCCCTCTTATCTCTCCATCGAGACCATAATGTTGTGCTGATGACCCATTACAGATGTGGTGAAAATGTGCGCTGAACTACAAAGTAAAAATTTGCAAACTGCTCAGACAATATTAGAGAGAGAAAAAGTGTAAGGCCCCGGTTTTTTTTTAATTTATTGAGCTATACTGGATCACTAAAGCTTATGATTATTCTAGATCTAGTCACAAACTGTAAAACTCTTGCAAGACAATCAAAAGGGGCTGGTTTATAAAAATGATTTAACTTGAATGTTCCTATGGTTCCTTGTTGAAAGTTTGAGTATCTGGTCGATAATTTAGAAATAAACAGAATAGAAACGCGTGCAAAGACACCAGAAGTTGTGTTACTTTCACAACCGTCGCTCCGGAAGAGAAGGCATCGATGACGGCTGTTCTG
>JAWDGP010001549.1:720000-743165 GCA_033675545.1 Elysia crispata
ATTCGTCCCCTGATGCCCCTGGTGCCGCCAGTGATGCCAATAGCCCCTCCAATGATGCGCTTCCAGAACAGACAGAGGCGCCGCAGGGTTGGCCAGAAGGTTGGTACAGCTACAGGCCACACGTCTTTCATGCAGAGCACGTTTGTTATCTCTGTTACAACATCATTATCACACTATAAAAACTCTTATTTTTTTGTGCACTGGTTCAGTTAGACTATTTTTAACATGAGTGGTGCGGTATCCAGTCAATTGATATATATATGACTTACTTGACTTAGGGCCTTCCGCGTCTCAGTCATCCGACGGGGGCGCTTCGGCAGCTTTTCGGATTCTCGTCGACAGTTCTCTCCATTGCTGTCTGTTCTGGGCGATGCATCTTAGGTGTTCGAGGTCTTCCCTAGTTGTGAGTTGTAGTGTGTTTTCTTGTAGTCTTGATAGGTCTTTGTTGAGGACGACTGGTAGTGTTGTTAAAGGGCGGCCCCGAAACTTTTTTCCGTGTGTGGCGAAATAGCTGTTCATTGATTTATTAGCAGGTATTTCAATATTTCTTCTAAGTATGTGCCCGAAAAGGCGCCACCTGTTCTCAAGTATATAAATAGAAAGGGGGTGTTCCTCGCACTTGTTGTAAAGAGATGAATTTGTGATTTTAACGGGGTATTTGATGTTGAGAACTTTCCTTAGCTGTTTACGATGAAATGCATTTAATTTTTCTTCTTCAGATTTTGTCAGTGCCCAGGTGCCGCAGTTGTAGACAAGTATGGATTTTACGAGCAACCTGTATAATTTCAGCTTGGTCTTTCTTTTAATCTTATCTCCTTTGATCCAGACATTTAGAAGCTTTGTCAGTGCTGCATTGGATAGTCGTTTCCTCCTCTCAACGTCTTCTTCGTCGCCTATGAGAGTTCCAACTTTTTTTGTATTTTTATACTCTGTTCCAGCTCTTGACAACGTTGTAAACTCTGTCTTATCTATATTGACCAGTAGATTGTATTTATGTAAGGTGTTTTGTACTTCTTCCGTATCGACGAAATTCAGACCAACAAAATCTACGTCGTCAGCGTATGCAATCTCTGTAGGTAGAGTCTTTTCCAGTTCATTGGTCGGTCGTGGCAAGATGGTTCTTACTTCTTTCAGGGCATTCTCTAAATATACTGAAAACAATACGGGGCTAAGACTGTCTCCTTGCGGGGTGCCTATGTTGCTCACAAAAGGTCTTTCCTTTGTTGCACCATTGATCCTAGTGTTACTGACTGTATCGCTATATATATATATATATATATATATATATATATATATATATATATATATATATATTAGTCAGAAACCATACTATAGTGTGTTATCTTTTTTGTAATTGGTCTCGAATCATATATTGTAAAAAAATGATTGGGGTCACTAAATTTCCTAGACGAGACAAATATCGGATTGACCAAGCACATATGTTCAAAATGAAAATAACCGTTAGTATGAAGCAGGTTTAGGCATTTTGAGAGGAAAGATCTTTGTGCACATTAGTAAATACCATCTTAACAGAGTACCCATGCATGAATGAACTTTTAAACAATTATGTGCATTCGCCCTTTAGGTAGAACAGGTTGGATCTGTGGAGTCAAGACCACGCACTAGACCTTTCGTAGCAAAACAAACAGGCCAGGCCAACAGAAGTGATCGACCCATTGATGGGGTGACAGTGAATCTGATCGACAGCCGTGACACCGCTAGATCCGATGTCTATCTGGTCGACTACGGCAGAGACGGGATGTTCGACAGCGGTATGGATCTCGCACTGGCCGGGCCAGGGCTTAATTTCGATGTTGGTCTTGGAGGGCTTGGTCTCAATGCTCCTGGTGTGAGTGCGATGGACATGGGTGCCGGATTTTTGACGGATGACAGGTTCCGCAGCGGAGACGTCAGTATCGATGGCAACGTCTACATCAACAACAGCCCGAAGCCTGGAGCAGGTGTTGGTGGCTCGCTCAGCGCTCCACTAGGGACCCCGGTGGGGGCTACAGTGGGCGTGGTTGGTCCTGCTGACGTCTTTGATTACGCTCTCCCAGCGTTGCCGCTCGACACGGGAAGCATGGCTTTAGGCGGCGCCCAACAGGCCGCAAACGTGCCGTTGGTGTAATCTTTAATTGTAGGATAGGGGAGGGGGTGTGATTGTAACGCTGTTGAAAGTCTTGAGAGTGCATGTGATACTTTATTTGAATAAATATTTTATAAAACGTACATAATCATGTTTTTTTTTCTAGAAATAATTATTGTTTTACAGCGTATTTTTCTTCTTTTCCAAACACTTAAAGAAGTCGATGCCAGTAATATGGTTATATGGTTTTGTGGAAGACATTATAAATAACAAACTATCCTTCTTCGCGAAAATTACAAATAAAAAGAACATTAAATCTCTGTAACATCATGTTTGTGATGAATATTTGTTTTCGTACCAAACATATAGAATCTTTAAAAAATAGAATTTCCACTTTTTAACTCATGTATTGTAATCTACATAGTGCATATGTAAAGCCCATATTCATTTTGTGATATATCATGAGTTATCAATAAAAGTATTGTCGTGTTAAAAACAGTCTGCTATCTTATTTTTTAATTAATTCCAAAACCGACGCTCAAATTTTTAGATACACCTCCTCAGTAACACAAACCTCTCACTTAAAGTGAGAAACACACCAGAAGCTAAGATATTCATTAAAAAACCGGAACACCTTCACCCGGTATTATTGTTTACCAGTGAGTGTATTATATCGTTTAACAAATACTTGAAAATGCTTTAAGCACAGAATGCCAATGATAATTTGAAGCCTGCTTACGCAGATGATGTAGATTTTTTTTTGATAAGTGCAACTTTCAGGAACGAGAATGGATTTTAAGAACATCCTCATCAATACAAGCAAGACAGAATACACCACAACTTAAAAAAGTGAAAACAAGAAATAGCAGACAGTAGGTTACCTCCTCGGTGATAGTGAAGATTAATGCCGAAGAACGCAACTGTCAACCGCATCACTACATAAACTACTCACAACCTGCTGAAAAAGAAGCGATAAATTAAAACAACAAACAACGCTTAAACTATACCGCGCAATAGTGATATCTGTCCCTTTGTACAACTGTCACACCTGGGTTCTCACAAAACAAGAACACAAACTTAACACCTTAACAACTTAGAGCGCTCCTTCATATCAAATATACAACAGCAATTAGCAAAACAGTCTCTGAAGATTGCTGAGGATACAAACCAGGGACAGGACGAGTGAGAGCAACGATAAAAAGCCCAGGCGCCAGGCGGACATCTCGTCCAGCAGGCACCAACATAGGGAATGAGATTTCACAAACAGTTATGTCCCTTCGTTGGGGATCGTGCTTTATTTTTTTAACAATCAAAAGCATTTTGAAGATGTAAGCAGACCCAGATAATTTTGTAAAAAAATTTTTTTCATGTACTTATTTTATGTTTTCGTTTTTTAACTTTAAATTTCACAACAATGTACGTTCTTGCAGACGCTTTTGCTTGATATGTTAACAACTACTTAAAGTAGAGCTCATGACTTCCAGCTAGGTAGCATAACTCTTTGTAAAATCGCATTACCTATAATTACTATAATCTTCAAACGCTAAAACTGGTCTCTTCAACATACTTTTCTGCTGTTGATTCGAACTATGTAACTTATTTACACTAAGTCAGAGTCGACCTTATTTTCAAACTTTTATTTTTATAAAGTATCATAATGTCTTTATAAAACAAAAACAAAGCAAAACAAAAATAAGTAAAAAAAAAGTTTTTGTTCATCACACAGTTCACTTAAAAATATAACCGATCTCTATTTTTTTTATTGCAAATAACGAACGAGAAGAACGGAGAATATTTCACAATTGTGTGTTTTCATTTTTTAACTCTCTTTCTTGTTTATAATGAAAAGAATATCCTGTGTAGTTTAGCATAGATGGAAGTAGATGCAAAAAGGAAGAAAAGACAAGTTAGTGTAAGAAAGAGAGTATTTTTGACTTACGGTACAATTGCTCCCTAAGCAGATCAATTTTATCGTGAAGGAATCCTAAGCACTCTTAATTATAACTTTGAGGTCAATTACATTTTTCCTACCATTCATTAGAATTGCAAAGTAGCACCGCTGAAAAAATTTGTTTACAAAGTAACGATTATAACAAAACAGGAAATCTTATATGATGTGCTCAACAAACAGTCCCTGTTTGGGGAACCATCCTTTATTTTATATGCCCCAAAAGTAATTTGAAATTGTCAACAATTAACTAATCGACCATTTTGATAAATGATACCGTATATTTACCAGCAAAAAGATATTTCAGCATTTGAAATTTGTAGAAACAGAACTTAAATTGTGTTGTTCGAATTGGATTCTTCAATCGTTTAACTAATTTTTATAAAGATTTTTTCAGTTTCTTGCCGATTTGGATAACAATAGCACTTAAAGTAATAAATCTATTCGGGAACTGCCCGAATAAATACATTTATGAATAGAAACGTTGAGTGTAACATGATGGGAAAAACCTTACCCTTCCAAGAGTACGTCTTGAGCTGAGAGAGAGAGAGAGAGAGAGAGAGAGAGAGAGAGAGAGAGAGAGAGAGAGAGAGAGAGAGAGAGAGAGAGAGAGAGATTGTGTGTGTAACAGTGTTTTAGAAACATCAATCATCTTGACAACGAAATATCTAGAAAAGTAGTTAGAGGAGAACGTATTTAATATCTGAAATAAAACGATTTCCGTTTTAAAGAACGCATCCACAAATAGAAACCTAACAAATGTATCAGTGTGTATCGTCACAACATCTTTATTTGGCCGAATTTAGGTAAAACCATAATGGGAAACATTGAGACCATATTTTCCTGGTTCTAAATTGCCGAAGCCTATCTCTAACTCTTTAATACTAATAATAAGGATTTGTTCTTTTTTAAGACTAGTGAAGTCGGCCAACGATGGGTCCAAAACCTGTGAGGCAGAAATAGCCTTACACTACCAATGAAGTACGGTATGCTGGATAAAGGTAAGAAGACACAAACTCATCATTATTAATGTATAATCGAGAAAAAAAATATATGCATTTTCATACCATAAAATTTGCTTAAATTTATGTCAATAACGATTCACAATTGCCTTAGTCATGACGCACAAGCCCACATTCAAGGAAACTGATGAAAATTAGAACTGAGGGTCACTTAGGCATTTGTGAGATTAAGGTGGAGTGAAATATTTAAACCCTTATATTAGTTTTACGTCATTAATTAATATCAATAACTTGTACCACAGCATTGCGATGAAGAATTGCCTCCAACACAAGGTAAGAATATATAGCTTATGCTTTGATATTCTCTTACACCAACTGAAAGGAATTTTTAATCAATTATGTGAGATATTAAACCGTTTTTCACCCTTTCAGCGTTCTCACCGTTCTCACCGTTGGTTCCAGTTAGAAGAGGAACCAAACCCTTATCGACCAAATGTCATGAGTGAGGCACAGAACTACAACAGAAAGTACCAGTATAGACCAGAGGTGACACCTAGTCTGAGACTTTTCAAATAAAAAGAAAAACGTATTCATTTCCAAAGCAGTGGCACTTGTTTTTTAATACTGCATTAAAAGAGAAAGTTATAAAACCTTAGGACTATAAAATTTTGTATTTCGCGGAAAAATTTTCTGGGTATCAAAAACTTTAGGTTTTATCCTCTGAAAAACCTAAACGATCCGAACCAAAATCCTACTTATTTTTAATGTACCCGGTATGCCTTTCTATTTTTTTTTAAATTCACATCCAGATCATCAAAACGCTGGTGTCGGGATCTGTGCAACATTTACTCTGAAGAAGCAGCTCAGCAAAATCGGAGATAGGTGGGTTTTACCCTGTTCAATAAAGTATTTACATTTCTAAATTGTTCAACTTTTATCCCCAGAAAAGACCAGTGTAACACTTGCATTTCGGCAAAAATGGGAAATATCACACCAGAAGTACACAAAAAGTATCTCGACCTAAAATACAAAGCTAGAGCCCCCAAAAAGATGAATAGACAAAAAAGTAGTAAAAATCCAAGTATATCCAAGTATATCTGTATGGCCATGGATACGCAGTCTATGATGTTGTGCCCTCAGAGTAAAGCAAATGCATTTTCTACAGAACTAAATTGCAGGTCCACAACTTTACTCTATTCAATCCGTACACAAAAGATGGATACTGTTATATGCGGGATGAAACTAACGGCAGCCTCTCCAGTGAAATTTTTGCCTACATCCAGTATATGCACTTAAAGAATGTTTTAGAGGCCAGACAGGAAATTAAAGAGGTAATTGTCCACAGTGATGGATGTGGGGGGCCAAACCAAAAATTCGCATCTGTCAAATATGTACTTTGTATTGGCTCGAGAGACAGGAGTACAGTTCACACAAAAGGAGAGGAATCTTGTGACTGATATATTCACTCCACGAGATCAGGAAATCCTCATGCAGACAGCAAGGAGACAACCCCGACCCTATCATCTGAAACAGCTGAAGTACCAAGATTTTAAGAAAATGTTCACCCTGCATTTCAGTGGCACAAGATCATGGAAAAAAATAGGTCATCCCCAAAGACCAAACGGTGACCACGTTGGCTTACTCTTCTTATGGACAGTCCAGTACAAACTGATCACAAAAAAGACAGTGTTCGAGCCTTTTCCTAACCGCATCAAAGAGTAGAATGCTGCTAGACTGGAGTAGATCCCAATTCCAATCACACAAAGGAAGTAGATGGACCTGCAAGCAATGCAAAAAGTAATGCTTGGTCTCAAAGAAGTGCTGCGAGATCTCCTCAAGGTTTGTACTGTTGATGACAGTGTACGACATCATGCCAAGAGTGATAGAATTTTTGTTCTCGCCACAGCAACCATTGGCGAAGAGATATGTTTTTTTATGCCCTTACTGTCATATAATTTCAAAGCTGTGTACACTGACGTTGATATCTCTGATGATATCTTTTGTGTTTCATCCCAAAGGAAACAATTGCAGTCTTTGTTGCTAATGTTATAGAAGGTAAGGTTGTAGTTTGAGAGCCTTCTTTTGTAGAAAATAGAGCTCTCACGAGACATCGGTAGGTACATGACCTGCTGTAGATCAAACTTAGCACAATGAATGCTTGCATCTTCCATGGCTTTTTTCTTGGACTCATTTTTCAGTTGTCTCACCTTTTTTTTTTCCTACATGGTTGTCAAACTTTTCTTGTAAATCCCTTTTCACCTCTTCACCACCTTGGTGGTAATTAATACACAGGGAACACTCGTCTTTTTTTTTTGGTCGGTGTATTGATAGGTTTTTTTTCCCTTTTAATACATCCAGGTATGTAGTGAAGCTTGGTGGCTTTACTCTTGGTATCCATTCTCTGAGAAACAAGGTGTACATCTTGCGCTTATTCAGTTCAGCACTCAAATACTCCCTCGTTGACTTCTCTCGACAATATGGCGATTCTACTTAGGATATCGGTCTATCTGTTCAGACATCATGTTACGAACAAGTGCATCTCTCTCTCTCTCTCTCTCTCTCTCTCTCTCTCTCTCTCTCTCTCTCTCTCTCTCTCTCTCTCTCTCTCTCTCTCTCTCTGCTTCTGATTGTCTTCCACCTCTCTTTTCCCCTTCGATTGTGCCCATTGCTGTCATTTTGTCCAGTGCCGTTCTTGCAGCTTGTTCAGATGTTCCTAAAGTGCTAAAGAAAAATACTTTGCAAACCTGAACCTGTATTCTTCTACTGTTAGAAAGTACTGTTTAATATTGGCCCATCTTGAGCCACCCGCCGTAGATTTTCTCTTTACTTTAGAGCATTTCACATGTCTAACTAGAAATTCTCTTTGAAGTCTTCAGGTCTCCAAGTGCATGGTACGAATCAAAGATAGTCTGTCTTTGCTGATCAGTTATTGTTAAACACTCTCTTTTCTGCTTTTCATACGTGTCTCCTCTGCATCTTGCTTTCGTTTTGGTGGCACAGTCTTTTTGATTTTCCTGCTTATGTATTCTTCTCCTAGGCCCCTCTTTGTATTTGACTTCACTTTCTTAGCTCTGATCACTTCTTTTTCGCTACCTTCAACCGTGTAATTCTCAGGTCGGTCCATATTCAGATCAATATCCTCACTGATGATTATGATAGGTTTTATTGCGTCCTTTGTCTTTGACCTCTTTACTGTCTTTCTTTTCCTTCCTTTTTCCTTGTTGATCATACGAAATAACATCTTCAACCATATAGTCATAACATAGAAGTATCTCGCACTCCGTACACGCAGCAAAGACTTCCTGTTTGCATCTTCTTATTTTAAGTTTTAAGATTTTTTTTTTACATGAACATTGTTATTTTATCACAAGCGAACCCAATTTGTGATTAGTTGATGAAGTAAACAAGACCGGATGCTGCTTTAGAACAGCCAATTTCAAAATATGTGTAGCACAGCAACTTTGTACTGTGTTATTCTAGCATTAAGAACACGAAACAATGTCGCAGGGGTGTCGGTTACGTTACTTTGCAATGCAAAGACAAAAAGAAGACAATAAGTTCAAGAAGACAGCACTTCCTAACGTAAACAATTATACGTTAATGCGTGTTGGTTCTTTTTCTGATGGATGCGGTTACGCAAAAACTTTAATCGGCTCTGGATTCGGATCTAATTATCCGATTGCTTAGCTTATTTTACAGGTAAAGGTATCGGATAAGATGAGTTGATTCCATATTCAAACCCAATTTCGGGTCTTATGTCGGTTACGCTAGTATGTGTTTCGAGGGACGATACAAATGCGTATATATATATATATATATATATATATATATATATATATATATATATATATATATATATATGTGTGTGTGTGTGTGTGTGTGCGTCCTTCTTCAAGTTATAGTGACTGAAATAAACAGAGATCAGCAATCTCCTGACATTTGAAAAGTTTTGGTGTTTTGTTATATTGTCTTCATGAGCATTGTTTGTAAGAGCTTTCTCAGAGATCAATTTTTTTTCTTTTTCTCCACATCATGAAAAATTTCAAAATAAAGCTGTACCGGTAGGATATCTTGTACGGTATGTCCATTCTTAAACCGTAGCATTATGCAAATTATTTTTAAAAACTTAGAACATACCTCTATTTAAAAAGGAATCAAACGGGAAGCTATTTAAAACTATCCAAAATTCTGGGAAACTACCGGTATGCAAAAGGTATAGTAAAGAGGATTAAAAAAAAATTTCTGCTTTAATTCTTCAAAGTGAAACTTAAAGGTATGCACAATTTCCAAAAAAATTTATTAAAACATTGTAAAAGTGTATACCGGGTATCCATTTTTAACAAAAACTTTAGCAAAAAATATAATGAATACTGTTTTTAAAAAGTCCTAAGTGATGCATTTGAATTGGTTGAGGTGCTTAGACAGCTGCTTCTTATCTCTGTAGGGATTTTAGATTCTGATAACAAGTCTTTATAGTGTGGATTCCTCAGCTCAAAACCTAGTCTACAGATACAACCAAATTGTTCAAAATGACGTCTGAACAACAGCATAATTTTAATAGCGTTCAGATGAAACCAAAAGCATTTAGCGCCCAAGCAGGCCTACAATAATGGCAAAATAGTTAAAAAATCCTTCAGGTTCCAATCCGCTCAAGCCATTTGCTTCAGAATCCAGGGAACTATTTTATTGCTTAAGTCATGATCACAACTACTAAAGTTATAACTCTCTTAATTAGAAAATTATAATTGCTTAAGTCATGAAATCACAACTGCTTAAATCATACTTTACAACGTCTTACAACCTAGGTCATAATTTCACTTCTGCTGAGATCTGTCAAAGGACAATATAAATGCCAACATCATTTTGTGAAATACTTAAGGAAGTTTGTATGGTGATAAAGAATGATGGTCTTTAATTCACAAAGGTATTTGCTTGTATTTCGTAGATTTATGTTACATCTGGTACAATTTAGTTTTTTTTCTATTTTTCAAAACGCTCGAGAAATTGACAAAGTTATGATTGCTCGTTTTTATGACTTTTTTTTATTAATCCTTACAGAACAATATATCGTCCTCAAAAGAAAGTTTATACTTTTGCTGCAATTAAAAGAATCTGGCTCTCAATAGATTTTTTCGAACAAAGTAATCCGTTTTTCACTTCGTGATAAGACCAAATAAGCGCCATCGTTACTTTTAGCTGATTGTTCGTAGCCAAGATATCACTTATCTGATTTCTTTGAAGCAGGGGAAGTCGAGGGCTCTTGGTTTAAATTTAAGTGCAGTGTCACAAGCACGTAAAGAATGTAATTTGTTTCCCAAATAAAACAAAATTACCAATCGAACTGGGTGTAAATGATTAAATAAACTCGATATTTAATAGTCGGACTTCTCATATAAGCCAGATATGTATATTGATAACTTAAGGTTATCGATAAAAACTTCTGTATTCCCTTACGCATCCCGGGGAGGCTGGAGCAGGATAATGCAGGATAATTTATTTTAAGCATTGATTTGAGAACATTGGAATTGATTTACTGTATAAGAGCTGATCATAAAAAGGGTGGTAGTCTTTTTCAATGACAAACTTTAGCTCCTGAAGATGTTGATACTTTGACTTAGGAATTCTCAACTGCTCCAGGTACAGCTGTTTTGGCTTGTCCGTCTTCTTCCTTCCAAGTTCTTTCGGGACCGGATTGTACTGGAATTCATCTTTAAACCTCAGCTTGTATAAGATGGGTTTTTGTTCGTCTTTGACTGTTGGGATGTATTTGAAAAAAACGAAGCTCAGTTACAGCGGTGTCTCTAACTTTTTTGGTAGTTCTGATACTGTTGTGAGGACCAATTCTGGAGTAGTCCATGAAAAAGTCATAACTGAGGTAATGTACAGTGAAGGAGTTTGGTCTTTGCCTCGCTGATTTCATCACCTCGACGTGGTCGTAAGGGACATTTATGATCCGCCCTTTAAGAGCTCTCTCTCAATAAGATTGTGGCTGTTGTCCACTTCCATGTGTGTGCCCACGCACGAAGCACTTGTATTGAATTATTGTACCGGTAGAATAGGCAAAATTCAGACGAGCATTTGAAAGAACAGCATTCCTGTTTTGATATGTGCTGCCATCGTTGAAAATCACAACGTTTTCATGCTTGTCCATCTTCTGGAGGTAGTCTTTGATGCAAGATGCAAAAACTCATGCGGTTGGTCGTCCTTCGGTTTCGTTCCAATCATAACATGTCTCAGCTCCTCAAGTCAGATCGTAGACTGTAAAGTTATACACAGCCAAATCTATCTTAAAATACATCGCGCTTACCTCCGCGCTAGGCTCCAGCAACACAGGCTCCAAGTCCATGCAAAAGGCAGCGAATTGTTTGTTGTTATCTCCGGGGCTTGCCTTGGCCCTTGCTTTTCTGTCTCTTTTTCTGTATTGGCCGCATTTTTAAATCTCATATGATCTTCCCACTCTTCCTCAGTCACTTGTTCAACTTCATAACTAATGCAAGTGTTGCACCTGTCGTTTTGGGGCTGTAATAAAGAAAAATTTTTGTGTTAAAAATCCTCCCCGAACACAGTTTACTTCAAGGGTTTGACCTGGCGCAGTGAGCAGTTATGTTCATAAGCTTTGTGTACCTCCGATACAGTCCTAAAGACGTGATCAAGGTAAAGCTTAGTTGAAACCTTTCTGCAATAATAACTCGGCATCTTGTGCAGTTGATCCAAAAACCGATCGAGTAGTTCATGGGCGTCATTCCCACGGTTGAAGTGTGGATTAATCCGCGTCTGTTTTGTTGTGTTAAAAAGGAATGAAGATATGGAGCTTTCGGACGCATTCCCATTTTCAGAGACTTCTTGATCCTTTTCCGCGCTGAACATAGACATAACGAGATGATGGGTCAAACTAGTTGTGCTTAGAATCATCTTCAGGCAGACTGATTTTTTTTCTTGTTGGCTCATCTTTAGTTGGTATCACAAATTAAGGAAAAACGGACAGATACACAAACAGGCCCTTCGGGATGTCCCGGGTATTTTTCGTAATTTTGCGGAGCCGCCATAACTGTTTTGGTCAATGAGGGTGGAAACTTTATATATATATACTCGTCTATATATATATATATATATATATATATATATATATATATATATATATATATGTGTGTGTGTGTGTGTGTGTATGTATATCATGGATGCACGATGTGATGCAAACTCTTTTCGTTTTTTCTTCTGTTCCGCAAATTGTTCGAGGTAATGAATCTCTTACAATAAATTTTGTATTATTTTTCTCCTTACTCTTTCAAAGTTAGAAAAGGTTTGGAGTAAAAAAAAATAAATATATAAAGTTTATATATATATATATATGTATATATGTATATATATAAGCTTTATATATTTATTTATATATATATATATATACATATATATAAAAATGATCCAATTGGCAGAATATTCTGTGCTTGAAAAAAGGTGAGGGTTTGTCTTCGTTTGGTTAATCATACTCTACTACCAATGGCTTTAAAATTTCAATATATGCAGATCTATATAAAAAAAAATTAGGTGATTGATCTGACAAAAGCTGTATTTAGATCTACGATATCGTGCCTCTAATGCATTGGATAGACTAGGCCTTCATTACACTGGCTTCGCTAAATAATTTCATGTATTGTATTGAGAATATACTTTGTAAATCTCTAAATATAAATCTAGCACTAGTAGTCTAATGTAAACGGCACAATAGTCACTGCTTCGGGCGTTTTAATCAGATGTACTCGAACTAGATCTAGATCTAGGTCTAGCTTGATCTAAGTCAAGATATGTAAGGTGCACCTTTATATCTTGGAGTCATGTATTTAAATACATTTACAGGGTAAGTTTATGGATGTTTCATATTATTTTAGTAATTTATTTTTAAATTATGATACTGAAAGATGGCAGTTTGAGTGAACTCTCACGGCCTCAGTCCATAGCGAGGAGGCGCTGATAGCAGGCCGGAATTTAGTTTCGCCATTTTTATGTATTGAGAAACTTGAAAAATTTGTTGGCTTAAATCTCAGTAGAAAATTAACCACGAAAGTGATAAATGTTTTTATATAGGCCAGGAAAAATGCTGGTACGGCGTTCTTTTTTATGCTTGTTGTCATGGAAAGTAAGTTTGTTGTGACCATAACTAATATGTCGGACGGCCCAAGCAACCACTGAAACGAAAGGACAAAAAAAGTTTAAGATTTTGCTCAGTCTGGACATCTGCGTATCCTCATTAACTTGTGATTGGTATCTAAAAATGTGCAGTATCTTTTCATTTGGCCAGTCACACTCCGTTTACGTCTTCTTTGTCAATCAAGCCATGAACAAAAGTCCTTTTTTAATTCCAGTAGAATGTCCCCATACTATATGCTTGAAGGTTAGGAGCCGGTCTTTCTCCAAAAACTGGCTGCAATCCTTTCCTTTACAGTTGAGCCTTTGACGTTGCTGCAGGGATCAGCACTTGTTTTGACGATGTTGTCTGAGCCTCTGACGTTGCTGCAGGGATCAGCACTTGTTTTGACGATGTTGTCCGAGCCTCTGACGTTGCTGCAGGGATCAGCACTTGTTTTGATGATTTTGTCTGAGCCTCTGACATTGCTGCAGGGATGAGCACTTGGGTTGATGAAATGTTGCTGTTGCTACTGTAGACGCTATTCCGGTCACTGTTGAAGCAAACGTAGTCAATGAAGATGTTATATCGCATCTCGTAGCTTTCGGTGTTTATGTCAGTTGACGCTGTAACTGCAGTTGAGAAGGTGAAGAGTCTAAGTCAACATGGGAGATTTTATCAAAAGCATTCTGGTCTATGCTTATATCCTCTGTGTCGTTCAACAAAACGTTCTCTATAACGTTTGAGAATGCTCTGTCTACATAAATGTCTTTTTTTACATCTTAAGATGTATCATGTCCTTTTGACACATGTTGGAGAATTTTTTTTCTTGTTAGTAATAAGAAATTCTCGCCTTTTAAGTGCTCCTACATAATTGTTGCAAACACATTAATGCACTTTAATACATGATATTGAGAGGTTTTGTTGTTATTTTTTATGTTGCTAAACAGATTCATATTATGGTGGGGTTTTTTCTTCTACCGTTCTATGTCTTTTATTTTTTCCTTGAGTGACCCGATTGGTTACTTTTTAGTAGTATTATTAGCAACTCTCTTACTTTAGTTATTGGATTGGGGAGGTTTTGATCATGTTGTCTGTAACGCAAATCATTCTTTCTGTTTTGGGCGTAGAAATACGTTATTGGGCTTACTACTCTTGGTTTGAGGTTGTTAGTGGGAAAGAAGCGCTGATCCCCTCTCCTTCGAGAGTTGATAATGCTTTTGTGTTAAAACGGTGTAATTGGAGGGATTGGTGATCTTTATTCTATGTTCCTATTTCTATTGCCCTCTGCTCCAATGAGTCACCAGGGAGGCACTCCACACATTTCCAGCCCAGAATTGGCCGACCATGCCACCTTCCCTTACAACTAATTTTTCCTCTCTATGGTGGCTAGTTGGTGATGTTACATTTCTTATCTTACGGCTGCTCTAGAATCGTGGAAGGCTATGAGGGGTGGACAATTGGATTTATGGGGTGTTAGAAGTTAGTAGTCTAGCCTTCTTCTAATGGAGGTTTGGTAATTATAGGATAACGAGTCTTTTACTGCTACCTCTTATCTATTGTGGGAGAAGAGGAGAGGGGAGAAAACAAATTGGATGGGCTCTCTTCCGCTCTGTTCCTGTGTCTTCTCTCTCTTGCCTGTGGAGTAAAGTGCAGTTTTAGAGGTCTTGGGGAAAACGGCTGGGTTGTTGGGTCGAGGATGATGAGCGCCACCAATTCCTACTCGTACTGCTGTGGTAGAGAAGAGAAGACATTGTGAATTATTGTGCTTTGATATTCGTGATATAGTTATTGGATTTTCGACGTTTTCTATTTGAAGTTTGTCATAATGGAGTAGTCAATCGTGCGAAACCTTCAATATAGGTAAGGGAAAGGGATGACCTGCGGTGACACAGTTCCGAAGCGGACACACAAAGTTCCTGTACTGGGGTCCCTCAGCCTGCGTCCGTCTCACTTCATCGTATACTACACTAGTCTCTTACATCATGACCAGGTTCGGTACTGGGCTGGGACCGCTCCCTTGGATATTAGCTAACTTGGGGTGACAACTACTTGGAAAGTTGGCTTCAGTGTTAGTATCGTGCAGACGTTGAGCTTAAAGCCGATAGACCATGCTATTGCTTGATTGTTGCGTAATGTTTTAGTGTGTGTCCGAATGAAGCCAACTTATACACATAAAGGGGATGCTAGGCGTTGCACAAGATATGTGTGCAAGGCATTCTGCGCTGTGATTTTACATAACACACACTAAAGGGGTGGTGCGTAGATTTCGGAAATTTTGAGCTCACGTGGTCACGGAGTCATTACACTGAGCGACATATCGCGACACATTGCACCAGCCAGTGGATTTTGTCGCGCTTATTCGTGCAAAAAGACGTATAGGGTGAAAGCAAGACGAAAATAGGGTAACACAATGACAACAGTGACACCCCCTCATGAGCCAATGACCCAGATAGTGCTTTTTTAATTAATTTTTTTTAAATTTCCTGTTGTATGCAACATTTATGTATTATTTGGTATGAATCTGAATTAAAATTCGACGAGTTATACGATTCTGTAACTTTTTTTTTGGCAAAATCCGAAATTTTTATGTCATTTTTATAGCCTGGCAGAGCCTGGCAGGCGCCGCACCAGAAAATATCAGGCAGAGCTTGATATTCTGCCCCCTCGCTAGACCGCACGCGACACGCCGTCTATACCCGGGGTTTTCATGCGGTTTTCCTACACACGCAGTTGCTCAGCGCTGGACTCGTAAAATCTGACCATGCGCCTCGCGCAACCACGGTGCGTTTGGTGGACTTAACGGACACACGGTCCCTTTCAGTGACCTCCATTGCTCTGTGAGGCTAGAGTACGAGAGCTCGTCACAACTCCCAGTCACGTGGGGTTGGTTTGTGTTGAAGTTACTATTAGTGTTGGAATTGAGGAAACGTAGAGTAACTTTGACCCTTACTCTTATTTAAATTGTTGTAAAGGTTTCCATTTCCCTCCCCGTTTTGTTTTTCCTTATTCTATCTAACCGGACTGCTTGGAGGGAGGTTTGCTTTGGTTTATTTCCATTCTACGCTCCATCTCTGCACATTTCTGCGCTAAACTGAGCGTCATGATATTTCTGCTTGATGGTTAGTTCCCATAATAACCTCCTATATTTATGTACTAATTCTTTACTTTTCTTTGCGTTTGTACCAAATTTGGGAAACATGTTTATATCTAGTATTTTAGGAGGTCCCACCTGGTACGGTTGCCGTCGATCTTATCTTCCTTAGTAGTACCCATCTCGCTCCTTTCCTTGCCTTACACTATCCATACAGGTGGACCTCTGTGAAGCTGTCATTGCAGGATGGGCATTTCGTTTTATCTGATATGCGAGACATGTTGAAGAGTAACCTATAAGTTACTTCTCTCGTTCTATTGGTAGTTTTAGATTCATATAGAGCTTTCAAGGCAGGCTTAACATCTACCACTGTGTATCTGTACATGATTTTCAATTTCATGTACAGAGGTTTTGTCGGTTTTGGCAATATGTCTACATACGGATTCGAATCCCCTATTTGCGATAGGTATTTTGCTATTACTTTTCTTAATTTTTGGTGGAACGGGTTATTAATATTTCTAAGGCAGTGAGGTAGATTGTTGTTTAGTGGAGTAAACCCGGTCAGGGCTAATCCCATAAAGTTCTTCATTAAAGGAAATTTCGTCTTGTTTTCTATTGCCTCTGATAGGTGTTTTAATTCTCATTGATGTCATTTTTGTTTCCAAGTTCTGAAGCCTTAATTCTCCCTCTTCGTAGTCCGTAGCTAACTCTATATACTATCTATTCCCTAACTGTATTTTTAAAGAGGAAGGGCATTACTATTTTTCCGAACTCACTAAAGAATTTTTTAGGTTGTTTGAAAATGTTTAATTGATATATTACTTGTGATATAGTTTTATAGTCAATTAATCTCGCTCTACAATAAATTGTTGTGTCTTTGTTCTTAAATATATCTACTATATTTTAGCATTTTTATAGCAGGTCCACCCGCGACTTTCTGGTGGTCTGACCTGTGTCATTTGTGAATTGTAATCCATACATTTTCATGTCTTTTACTTCCTTTAAATGTGTGTGTGTGTGGGGTGGGGATCCTATCTTCTGTTGAGCTTATGTTCATACCACTTGTTTTTCCTGTATTAATCTTGTTGCCACTAGCTGCTTTAAAGTTGAATGTAGAAGGAAAGATATTCTTCTCAGTCATGGCATCCCGCTTAACAAAATATCTCACTGAAAATGGGTACATAAATACCTCGGTCCATAAAGGAGGCATCCCCGGAGTTTCTGGATGCTTAGAGCATGCAACAATGATCTGGGAAGCTATTCAAAGGGCAAAATCGGAGAAACTTAACCTCGACGTCATTTGGTTGGACCTGGCAAATGCTTACGGATCGGTACCACACCAAATGATTCAGCTGGCGCTGAGGATGTACCATGTTCCGGAGGATATACAAGTCATGCTAGATGACTATTTCAGCGGTTTCCGGATGAGATTTTCCACTAATAGCTACACCACAGACTGGATCAACTTGGAAATTGGAATCGCCATGGGCTGTACCATATCACCAATCCTTTTCGTCATGGCTATGGAAGTCATCTGGAAAGGAGCAGCAGAAGATAGCGCAGGCCCGGCTAATCTAGGTGGTGGTTGCTACATGCCTCCTTTGAAAGCATTCATGTATGATACCACCATAATCTGCTCAAAGGAAGACGAAACACGCCGAATGCTAGAGCGCCTTGACGTCTTAATGGCATGGTGCAGGATGAAATTCAAACCAAAGAAGTCTCGCAGTCTTTCAGTCAGGAAAGGTAAGATAGATGCGACGACGATATTCATAGTGGCCAGTCAGCAGATACCAACGGTCAGTCAAGAACCAGTTAAGAGCCTTGGGAGATGGTACGATTCATCCATTAAAGATACCAAAAGAGGACTAGAAACAGTAGAACTTGCTACCGAAGGCCTGCTAGCCATCAACAGATGTGGCCTTCAGGGTAAGCTAAAAGTGTGGTGCCTACAGTTTATGCTAATTCCGAAGCTCCTCTGGCCACTCCTGGTCTATGAAATCTGCTCAACTACAGTTGAGGCAATAGAAGCTAAGATCAATAAGTTCACCAAGAGGTGGTGGGGGGGGTCCTATCTTCTGTTGAGCTTATGTTCATACTACTTGTTTTTCCTACATTAATCTTGTTGCCACTAGCTGCTTTAAAGTCTTCAAACTTGCGGATGACTTTAACTATAGAGATATCCTCTACCATAAACATAATTGTGTCACCCGCAAAAACTTTTGTTTTCTCTTCCTCTCCTGCTGGTACCTTCATTCCTCTGGTGTCCCTATCTCTCCTAATGTTCTCCAAGAGGGGTTCCAGAATTAAGGCGTACAGAAGTGGTGACAGATTGCACCCTTGCCTCACCGACCCTGTGAGCGTGGATTGGTCAGTCATCTCTTGAGTGGCTGTTACTTGACTGCAACGATTGTCGTACACGATTCGAATCCATTCCTTGAAGTAGTCGTTTAAGTTACCAGCTTCTAAAACTTTGAGCAAAAAAAAAATGCGCTACTCTATCAAAAGTCTTTTCCTGATCTAAACTTAGCGTTCTTGCTGGGATTCCTTTTTCTGTACAGAAAGTTATAATCTCCCTAATGTTGTGCAAGAGGTTTTGTATTTTGCGCCCCTTCACTGCGTACTGTTAGTCTTCGTGTACTAATTTATGCATTTATGCAACTGTTTGTAATCTTAAGGTCAGCATCTTACTTATAATTTTGTAATCAGAGTTGAGCAGCGTTACTGGTCTATACTTGCTGACTTCCGTTCTGTTGTTCGAATTCTTTGGAAGTAGCGTCATGTATGATAATTTCATACAGGAAAATGGATTAGGAAGCTAAAAATTAACCTTTTTAAAGTAGACGGTTGCTTCTTTTTGTAGCACTGCAACAACCATGTCGTTTCGGTTGATTTTTATAGACAAATATATTATTATTGCTTACACTAAATCACTGTGATCACTTATTTTTTGCTATGACGCTAACTTTCATAAATACAATTACTTCTACTTAAGCAAAAATCGTTACTTTAATTTATAATTTACTCTTTAAGTTGCTAGAGTTCAGGGCGTCGAGGTACACAAAGAACTAGTTGCCTAGTGCCTGCCCCCCTAATTTACTAACTTACATTAAAATGATATTTAGATCTTCCTGTTCCCGATCTTTCTAATTCTAGTTTACATACAACTTAAATTATGTCTTTTGATGTGTGCACGTTTTCCGCAATATTTCTGGTTTGCGAATTCGGGTATTCGGCTGCCGCCTAGTTCCAGACACTGGTACCGAATCGGGGCAAATTCAAGTCTAACATAGCATTTGTAAATCATATGAGGTATCGGTGAGTGTAAAAATTTCGTAAAAGTCGTGTTTTTAAACGTTTCAGTCAGTAGAAAGCCTTTAGTTTATGACGTGCAGATGCATTTATTTTATTCGTTCATGAATCCCATTTCAAGCCGCGATCTTTATATTACGTTTTCATTTTCGTATGCCCAAGGAGCGGTTCTGAAGTCTTGCTTAGTTATTCCCACAATTATGGGCAATAATCGGTAGATTGATATAATAGAAGTCTCAAGAACTTCGATCTGAAGAGTGCCTTTCATTGTTAAATCTCCACCGCATAGTATCCGTGCAGGCTCTTTGTTTGTATCAGGACAAACTTTTAATTCATTATAATGAAAATAATAAATGAAAATTTCTACTAACAGTCGATCTATACTGTTATGCAAATAAATTGATCGACAGTCTCAGGCATTCGAGATAGTTCAGGCCAATAAGTTCTGCTCGCTTGGACCTATACATGTATCTAGCAGTCTTAATATATAGAGTCAAAATTAAGTAATAAGTACGTCTTCAGAAATTACCCACAGAGCCATTTAACTTCAACTCTGGCTTTGGGGAAATATTCCCTGGATACATCGATCTCACATTGTTGAATCGGTTTGGGGCCAATTTCAATGCATCATGTACCAGTTACTCTTTGTTTAAAGTCAAGTTCTTTTCGATTGTGATCTACTATGCAAAATCAAAAGCTGCAGGAAAACTTATTAGGAAGCTAAAAAAAGATATAAATTTCATAGTGTTTTCCAGGAAGTATTTTTTTTAAGATCTAGATTCTAGATCTACCTCTTACTTTGTCTTAAAACGATTTTAACATTTAGATTTTTCCCCGTCTCTTAGTCGAACCCTAGCTTGTTCTCTCTCTCTCTCTCTCTCTCTCTCTCTCTCTCTCTCTCTCTCTCTCTCTCTCTCTCTCTCTCTCTCTCTCTCTCTCTCTCTCTCTGTGTCTTTCTCTCCCTCTCTCACTCCGAGGGTCTCTCTCTGTGACTGTTTCGTCTGTCTGTCTGTCTCTCTAACTCTGTATCTGTCTCTGTCTCTCTCTCTCTCTCTCTCTCTCTCTCTCTCTCTCTCTCTCTCTCTTTCTCTCTCTCTCTTTCGCTGATATGGGCTAGAATTAAGGCAACCTTATCTACGCAAGGATCTCTGAAGTCTGACGTAAATCTACGTTTTCTAATTCTCCACATTCACGGTAATGTATATGATTCTATGTCTCATTTGATCGACCTTTTGCGACTCTTAGCACCTATTTCAATCTCTGTCTGTCTGTCTGTCTGTCTGTCTGTCTGTTCTGTCTCTGTCTGTCTCTCTCTCTCTCTCTCTCTCTCTCTCTCTCTCTCTCTCTCTATATATATATATATATATATATATATATATATGTATATATTTATATCTCGTTCTTTCTCTCTCTTCCTGTTTCTCTGCTTATATACCATTCATCTTTGTCTTACCTCCTCCCCCCTCTTTTACATGTCAGGACATTTAACTCAAAGAAAAATAAGAGCACTAAAATCTGCCATCGATTTATATGCTTTTACGTTTTTGTTTTCCACCAATTTCTACAGATGGTGCGGATAAAATGTTTGAGAATAAACAGTTTAATAATTGTTAAAGGTAGATGTTTTATTTATTATATATCATAAAATGATTGAGAACTGACAGATTACTAATTGTATACGTATAATTTATTATTTTTTATATTATTAAAGGCTGAACACTAAAAGAATGAACAGCTGTGCGTTATACGAGATTATTCATGCACAAAAACTACATGAACGTAAGTCAATAAAAGGGCAGCTTTGATTTCACTTTTATGGTTTTGTTTTCTACCTATTCCTTCTCGTTTAAAGCGGAAAGGCGTCGATTTCAGGCCATGATTAGATAAAACTGTCATAATTTCTCCATTTTGTGTATTGAGAAACCTGAACAAAACTGTCGACTTAAATCACGGTAGAAAATTAGCCGCGCAGTTTTTATATAATTGGGCCACAAAATGCAGGTAGGGTGTCCCTTTTATACTTGTTGTCATGGAAAACGAATATGTCGGTCGACCTTAAAGACCAGGTAACGAAAGGACAGAAGAGTTGAAGTTTTTGCTCTGCCTGACTCATTAAGCTGTGGTTCTAAACGTTGATTTTAAAGCGACGTAGATATAATATAATTAGGTACTAAAAAAATTCCTTGTAGTGCACTGCTTTGCAGGAAATCAAAGCTTTTCAATTTATATAAAAAACAAAAAAAAAACAAATAAATGACTGCCATCACCATGGTCTGTTTTACCACTTCTCGCCCTCCTTTTCTCCTTCATAGTTCTTTAGTATGGACGGATGAATCTTTTAGTCCCCTTTCTCATCACCTTTCATTGTATTTGTTTAATTCTTTCTGGCTCAAAACAAAAATTCAATTTTCATAATAAAGAGTAATTCTTCTTCGATTGATTTAAGAAAAAAAAATCTCATCGATTGAATATTTTAGATTGCAAAATATTGTGGGTTATAGTAAATAGAGGTCTAAGCGCTAAGCGCTCTAAATTACACCATACACTCTATGTAATACATTCATTAGTACATAGTTTCTCTTTCTTAATAGCACACTAGACTTCGTTACTTGTAGGACAAACCGCCGTACGTGGGAGCGGGTCTAACAACTGAGTAGAAAATAAAGTATGAAATCAATTTAAATAAGCTTGTATAACTTAACATAATTTTAACTTATAACTATTTGGCGTTTTAAAAAGTAGGAACTTAAATTTGTATCTAAAATACACTCATGAGTCTGACTACTTTTATTTATGGTATAAAGGATTAATTTGAGTGAACAAAACGTGAAAGCAAGCATTGGATGAAATGTTTACTAAAAAAATAAATACTGATACGAGACCTATTTCTTAAATTGTCACATTTAAAAAAAGCACTGTTGATTAATACTTCACTACTTGTCTAAAACATTTAAAAAAGGTAGAGCAATCAACAGTCTTTCGTCTCTTATCCCAAATTACGTTAAAACTTATTTCCATAATTTAGGATTTATCAAAATCATACCTCTTGGAAATAAAGCTTAAAATCTTTCTACCAATATTGACTTGTCAGTTGGAGGAATGTTGAAAAGTTAAGTTTTCTGTGTTAAAGATTAAGTGAAAAAAGACAGAGGTTATATTGTTTATCTAAAGGATAATTACAACAAAGTTAGCGTATCTTGTGTTGTTATAGTCTAATAAACAATTAAACCTTCTTACGCACAAATTATATACCATAAAATTCACAGAAATCAGTGCATATAGCATCATGGTATTATTTTTTTTTTGTTTAATTTTAGCAGAGAGTGTAAGGTGGTGCAATTCCTAAACTTAAAATTGTTACCATAACCAGTTGCACATCACCCTTAAATTAAATCCAAATCACTTTTGTCTTTACCAGTACAAGAAAATGGGTTCTTAGTACATTATGGTGATTCTATTTCTTAAAAACACAAATCAAATGATTTTATATCGCAAGATGCAAAGCAGTTCAGTCCTTTTTATTTTTAGTTAAGCTCATACATAAAAAGAAAATGGTAAGAATTTTTTTGCAACTTAATTAATAGAAAGAAAATCTGCAATTTTTGTTTTTATTTGTTTACACTGTGAACTGCGCGACCCAG
>JAWDGP010001550.1:0-135000 GCA_033675545.1 Elysia crispata
ACTGCATTCTACTAGTGAAATTTACTCAAACCAATGAAAGCGATGATATATCTTTTTACTTATACCATCATAAGAGTTTTGTTTTTTTCTGTTTGTTTGTTGTTTCTTTTGTCTTCTTCAAGGGTGAAGGACCTAGTTAAAATCTGATTATTGACACAAGAAGTATCTATTGCTCTGCTACTAATGGATACACTACTGTAACAATAATGTTAAATATTTTTTTTTGCAAAAAATAGCAGCACCACTCTCACTATACTACTACTACTACTACTACTACTACTACTACTACTACTACTACTACTACTACTACTACTACTACTACTACTACTACTACTACTACTACTACTACTACTATACTACTGCTGCTGCTGCTGCTACCACTACTACTACTACAACTAGTAGTAGGTTTACTACTTCCTATTATTACTAATCGTACTGCTACTACTACTACTACTACTACTACTACTACTACTACTACTACTACTACTACTACTACTACTACTACTACTACTACTACTACCACCACCACCACTGCTACTACTACTTCTGGTGCTGTTGCTGCTGCTGATACTGCTACATTTACTACTGTTGCTGCTGCTACTCTTACTTCTACTACTACTACTACTACTACTACTACTACTACTACTACTGCTACTACTACTACTACTACTACTACTACTACTACTACTACTACTACTATTACTGCTGCTGCTGCTGCTACTAATACTACTACTAATGTTCCCACTACTAGTACTGCTTCTAGTAGTAGTAGTAGCAGCAGCAGCAGTCAGAGTTGATAGTCTTGGTACTTGCGTAACAGTTATGTCAGGCTCTGGAAAAACTCGTCGGTTGAAATTATGCTGGCTTTTCGGGTTTTCCCGACTCTCTCTCTCTCTCTCTCTCTCTCTCTCTCTCTCTCTCTCTCTCTCTCTCTCTCTCTCTCTCTCTCTCTCTCTCTCTCTCTCTCTCTCTCTCTCTCTCTCTCTCTCTCTCTCTCTCTCTCTCTCTCTCTCTCTTTCTAACTCTATCTCTCCCTTTCTCGCTCTCTCAATTTCTCTCTGTGCATCGCGTGTGTCTCTGAGCCTCTGTAATAGATGGATTTTTTTAAAATATACATGTAAACATATATTTTAATTTGACCTTTTTGAATCCGTTTAAAAAATGTCCTCTCTTTTATTTGGTGCCTTCATTAATAATTTCCTAAGAAATGACCGTTGTTTTACGGACAATCTAAACGAAACCTACATTAAATCCAGGATCTAAACGGATCGAATGGCCAATGATATAATATTAATATTTTACATTACTAGACTATCGACCAAATTTCCTAAGCCAGAGCAACTTTTGTTTTTATATTGGTGACCGGGGATGTCAAATTTTAATCCCGAAATCTTGTTTTCACGGAAGGCGTTTCTGACGTGTTTTTTTTTCCGAATGATTGTTATGTTTTGTTTTTCTACTAATATTTCTAATATTTATTACAAACAAAGCCCTGGATGAATATATCTAGGGGATTCTATACACCATATGACTCCTCAAATGTCAACTTTTCAAAATAATAGAACTAAAGTGATGTCTACTGGTACGGGTAACTAACATTTATTGCCTAAAAATCATCGTGTTTCTTGATACACTGATTGTCAGCGAGAGCTGTCACATACATCAAACACAGTATTAAATATTACAAGTAAAAGTAGTAGTAGTAGTAGTAGTAGTAGTAGTAGTAGTAGTAGTAGTAGTAGTAGTAGTAGTAGTAGCAGTAGCAGTAGCAGTAGCAGTAGCAGTAGCAGTAGTAGTAGTAGTAGTAGTAGTAGTAGTAGTAGTAGTAGTAGTAGTAGTAGTAGTAGTAGTAGTAGTAGTAGTAGTAGTAGTAGTAGTAGTAGTAGTAGTAGTAGTAGTAGCAGTGGTAGTAGTAGTACAAGATTTTAATTGACGTAATATTGTAAAAACATAAATGTGCTTGAAATGTATTGGATAATTGGCTAGTTAATCTAGGCTATAGCATATTTAGTGGGAAAAGCTGCAGATATTTATTTTGATTTTGGGCTGAGTTTTTATCCCACCAATCGTGTGTTTATTTTTTGATTTGTTGAATTTTCTAATGTGAGAAAGACAAAAAGAACTACTGAATTTTTAAAACTTTAACTTTTTTATGTTTAGGGCTTTTGGGGACACTTTAGGTAGAAGCTTTAAACTTCTAAATTATGGGTTAAGAAAAATAGAAAAAAAAAAATAAAATTCATGATTTTGATCCGATCAGATTCGAAATGCTTAGTTAATACTTCTCATAAAGGTTTACTTCGTCGTTGGTGTCGATAATCCGAACAATCTGTTTTTCTCTTTTTATTCCAATATAGCGTCCTGTACTCTTGAATGCGGTCATTTTTTTCTTCTTTTTTATTTTTCATGTCGGGGTCCTGGAAATAATAATTGCAGCTCCGTTCAATGAAGCACCATTAGTTTAAAATTCTGTTCCGTCAAATTTTGCAGATTTTCATTTCAGTTTCAATCAAATCTTTTTCACAATATTTGTGAAAAAAATTGACATATTTTATATATATGTAAAGGTGGCAATATTGAGAATATTAGCTTAGTTACCATTTTTTTTCCCCTTAAAAAGATTAGGAGTCCTTTCAACACTCATGAACAATCCATGACCCGGATGATAAAGAGGGTTGAAGTAATGAGAACTCTCCATGTTTTGTCCGATTTCGTTTTGGAGCTTTACAAACAAAAAACTTTAATGTAAAATGCTGTCAGTTTCAAACCAATTGTAAAAAGAAAAAAAAAGGAATGGGCGAAGTTGCCAGGTGTGGGGAACCTTTCAAAAGTGATTGAATATAAATTTCAAGTGTCGTATTGTGATTACAAACGGTGCTTTAAATGTGAAAAGAATAAAAGTATGTATAGTTATTGGTAAAACACATCATCATCATCATCATCATCATCATCATCATTATTGTTATCATCATCATTATCATTTCTTTTATTGTTATTGTTGCTGTTGTTGCTTTATTGTTATTATTATTATTATTATTATTATTATTATTATTGTTGTTGTTGTTGTTGTTGTTGTTATTATTACTATTATTATTAAAAATAACAGCAACAACAGCGAGTATAATAATAATAATAATAATAATAATAATAATAATAATAATAATAATAATAATAATAATAATAATAACATCAACAACAACGACAACATCAACAACAACAACAACAACAATAATAATAATAATAGAAAAAGTGATAATTATGATGATGATGATGAAGATAATTTTGAAGATGATGCTGATGTAATGATAGTAATGATGCTGATGATGATGATGATGGTGATGATGATAATGATGATGATGATGATAATGGTGGTGGTTAAGACCTATGTGTTTTTGTGTGTAGCCCACTTAACGCGATATTTTTTCGTTATTACTCTCTCTTTTAAGTTATCATTTCGGTATGCTTTGAGATAAGTATGTTTTGAAGTGAACGTTGAAGACCCTAAAATGTAAGTAATGTAAAGATAGTATGCTGAGAATAAAAATAGAAGCATCCATTATTTCTCAGGAAGTCGGCTTCACCCGAACTATTGTTTAAATTGATAACGTAAGCTGGTCAATTGTTATTTCTGAGGAAGTGTGGATACAACGGTTCTAAATAGAATAATCATAGAAAGAAAACGGTCTTTTGTTTAAATACTACTTCTACTACTACTACTACTACTACTACTACTACTACTACTACTACTACTACTACTACTACTACTACTACTACTACTACTACTACTACTACTACTACTACTACTACTACTACTACTAATACTACTACTACTACTACTACCACTACTACTACTACTACTACTACTACTACTACTACTACTACTACTACTACTACTACTACTTCTACTTCTACTACTACTACTACTACTACTACTACTACACTACTACTACTACTACTACTACTACTACTACTACTACTACTACTGATGCTGCTGCTACGACTATTTTGTTTGGCTGTTCAATTTATTTATTTTCAACGGATTTCGTTTGTTCTCACTTTGTATAAGTGATGACGTAATCAAAGAGATGAAACTGGGAGTTTATAACCGTTCAAACACGTCGAGAGCAAAAGGTTATTCAGATAAGGCCCTTTACTTCTTCTTTTTTAGAACCCCAAAGTCGTCACTATTTCGGGTTTTCCATGAACCTGGATTTTTACATTATAAAGTGACAGTTTTACCTCATTTCTAGGGACATTTTGCCGAGGCGGTCGAGTCGCTGATTCGGATTATGAGCTTTCTGTTCCACGGGAGTTTAGAAATAAAAGCTGGACCTGAATTCATTTATTTTTAATCAAGATTCTCAATACACACAGCTAAAGGAAGGTAAACATATAGACTCTAGATACCCTAGCCATTACAAACTAGATCTAATCTAGAACTATTTTGCATTCTAGACTTTAAGATCTAAAACTAGATCTAGACTCTAGATTTTGAATATAGCTTTTTCGTTTTTATTCTTGGTGGGATTAGATCTGATCTTTTAGTAAATTTAATCTATAATGTATGCTAATCAAGGCAGAATCTTTTTAACAGTTTCAAAACAGAGCCAAATAAAATAAGGTGCTCAGGATTAACCTCAAGAATGAGATGACATGATAAGGTCTTAATGATTAGATCACTCATGGCCTCTGTGTCTGATACTAACACTTCAAGATGGTGTATAGTTTTATGTTATTTTGATGCAAAATTTATAAAACATAGCCACAAAATTTTATATTTCAATGCCCGTAGGCCCCACACCAATGTAGTGAAAAGTAGCAAAAGTCACAGACTAGGTCACGCAATTCCTCAAACTTAAAAGCATTTTAAGACAATTGCTTTCTATCAATCTAATATGTGTAGCCTAAAGGGGAAGTTTCCTTAACCTGGTAAAAAAAACACAGTAGTTCATCTACACAAATTTTGGGACGTTTTCACAGGTGTTCAGTTGCCCATCTACGGCTAAGAAACAATTTCTAAGGCGGGTAAGGCCACAGTTGTAAGCGTGTAATATCGTGCATGTATATCTTTTATTTTTAATATTTCTCATGCGGTTTACAATAAGGCTGTATCTTTTGATCTTTTGTAAATCTGCAAAAGTAGCAGGTAATTTTGCAGTTTCTTTTAAGTGTCTAGCTTGGTGGACAAGAAAGTTATGAAGAAGTAAACAATGCTTGTGCATTTTTTTTCCACCGGTTTGCAGTCGCAGTCGCAGATTATCCCCCTGATCTATGTCTTTCTTCTTGAAAGAAAATCACTAAGCGGTCTATAATAAAACCGTCAGTTTTAATCTGACATGATTTTGTAATAAAATCCAATAATACTGCACTTTATTTGATGATTCTAGATTCACGGAGAGCAGAGTTGTGAATTAAAGTAAACTAAGAACTATGATTTGTTAATCATCAGCATTAGCTATAACTCTCTAACAATAAATTATTCCTGCTTTGCTTGACATGCGACCGAAATGATTCAAGGCATACGATTTTGCAGTTTATTTGAAGTTTCTAGCTTTAGTGGTAGCGAAGTTATGAACAAGTACACATTATTTACTATGACATGTACATTATTTTTGTTGGTTCCGTTACGTTTGTATCAGATGAAAGGTACTCATGAAATTAACTTTATGGGCCATCCAGATTGATTCAAGAGCTCTGTTTTGTGGATCATGATTGGCCCGAAATAGTTCATGGTGATTGGATTAGCAAACGTTCAAAGTTTAAAATATACTAGCAAACTAAGGAACATGTGACTAGATTTATCGAAAAAATTTGTCTCGTTTTTTTATCTTCTGGACACTATTATAAGTGCGTCATTTACCCTAATTCTTAATATATGTCTTAAATGAAACAAATAAAGCAAAAAATAAAAATTAAACTAGCACAAAAGGTGAACAGTAAGTTTCAGAAAGTTTATACTTTTATAAATGTCTATAGAATTTAGAGCGTAAAAATAGCGTATCGACTCCTAGATATTTTACACAAGTGGACCTGTTAGTGCGCCAAGGTCATGCTCTCGCAACTGTTCTTGAGTCGCCACCCTCGCCCTGGCAAATCATTTGGCGCTTTACCTGGGCCGATTTTTAAGGAGTTATTTTCATAAACTCCCAATACCTAACAGTAAGTTGCACATGGCTCCGTTTAGAACTAGATCTCATTTCCCCATCTTTGGATGACTTTCTACTCTGTACTGCAAATCTATTGCATCTTATAAGTACGAGGGCAGGCTGATAATTAAGTTCCGTTTAATCATAACTTTTTAATTTTTCACAGCATATACATAAACAATACGTCAAACGAAAGCTTAATATCTCAGCTACATACTTAGCACTCTATTTTTCGATGTAGTCACCGTCGCGATTAACACACCGCCTCCAACGTTTCACTAGTTGGCTCACGCCGTCAGCGAAGAATTCAGACGGCTGTCCACGGCACCATCTGCGAACATCTGCGATAACTTCCTCATCATTGTCATAGTGATGGCCCTTCAGGTACTTCTTGAGTTGGGGAAACAAATAATAGTCAGAGGGGGCAAGATCGGGGCTGTATGCAGGGTGAGGTAGGGTCGTAAGTTCCAGCTGCCTTAAGGCGTCCTGAGTTTGGCGACTGGTGTGCGGGCGCGCATTGTCGTGTTGCAGGATTGAGTCCTTATCACGCCGAATACGTCTGAGTCGGAGTTTGAGAGCTCGGAGTGTTGAAATATATCGCTCAGAGTTCACAGTTTGCCCTTGCTCCAGAAATTCCATGTGGACCACTCCCTCCATGTCCCAGAAAACGGTGAACAAGACCTTTCTTGCAGAGGCAACAACCTTGAACTTCCTTGGACTTGGAGAAGTTTTGTGCCTATACTCCATCGATTGGGCTTTACATTCTGGATCGTAGTGGTGGACCCAGGATTCGTCTCCAGTCACAATGCGTTGCAGAAATGCTTCTCCTTCTGCATTGTAACGCTCTAAGAGTTGAGTACACATGTCCTTTCTCTGCGCTTTCATCTCTACAGTGAGCTGTCTTGGGACCCAACGGGCAGAGACTTTTCGGTAACCCAGTACAGTTGTGGCGATATGGTGCACTCGTTCTTTCGAAATGCCTACTTCATCTGCAATTTCCTTTTGTTTGACCCTTCGATTAGCTCTAATCATGCAGTCAACTTTCTCTCGATGAGCCGTGTCCGATGCGGAAAGGGGCCTACCCGAACGCTTTCGATCACGCAGAATTGTCTCTCTGGGGTCTTCCCCTTTAAAAATTCTCACCCATTTGCGAACTGTACAGTCTGAAATGCATATTTCACCATATACTGTCTTCATTCTTGTATGAATGTTTGCAGCAGAACATCCCTCAGCTGCCAAAAACTCGATAATAGAGCGCTGTTTGATGAGAAGGTCATTGGAAGTCGCCATTGTCTCATAAACATGGCTACCACATCATGTGTTGCGCGTCACTGCATTATGAGCACGAATGACGTCACACAAACTTGTTGTTATAGTTAAGTCTAGAAAAATGGTTCGAGAGTATATGTATGAAATTTTAGGTCGATGTGACGAAAATTGACCTAGTTATTAGCAAACGGAACTTAATTATCAGCCTGCCCCCGTAGTTGGCAAAATTAGCACATTTTCAATCAAAGTAATATCACATCCTTGAGGTTTTGAATCTTGACCTGTGCAATAAAACAAAAAGATATTACAGGAACATAAAAAAGGATTGCATTTCAAGTGTAGCTCGACTAACCTAAAGTATTTGTGGCTTAGTTGTAAAAAGTCTGAAGAATTGGTGAAGATTTTAGGATATACTGAATTAAGAGCCAGGTTGTCAGACAAAGATATAGAGTTAGCTAGACTTTGAATCTAAATTTCAATTTCATTTCTAGGTTACAAGAACTAGATTGGATTTGAAAATATCTCCTTGAAAAATCTCTGTTGACGTGTATCCTTATTTATTATGTAGGCTCAAAAATTCACTAGCAGTATGGGAAAGTAGAGGTCTCAAACCAATCTGTTGCAATCTGATCAAGTGTTTACTGCCTTTTTTCCCAAGCAAATCAAAATCATGATGAGGCAGGGCAACGATATTGATTTGCTTTTCTTGTATGTATTTCACTGAGTTGTTTTTTTTATAAAAATTTTTCTTGTTTATGCCTTTAGAATGTCTAGACTTAACCTACAAATAAATTACTCGAAAATTAGAAGTAATTTTTTCCGTATCTGAACAGTAATTTCTATATCAAAAACTATCTATTAAGCTTAGGATCGGACAGTGTTTGCCACTCGTTCGGTTCAAGGAAAATAATTCTCGTTGAAATTTATTAGGGATATCGTCTATTACTTAGAATAAAAACAGAAGCGTCCTATTTTTTCCTATGAAGTCTGTTTCAACCGAACTAACTATTGTTTAAATTAAGAGAATATGTTTGATAACGTAAGCATGTTAGTTGTCCCCACAGATTAAGGAACGACAGATAAGTTTCCTAAAAACTGATTATTTATCATCCATAATGACAGAGAGGAGATAAAAGGCCATCTTGTCATTGGAATGACACAGGAGTATGTCGCATTTGAACCAGATTCGTTTGCTACTTTCGTGTTTTGCATTTTGTGTTTGCGACAGCGTTGGAGATGAACAGAGGTCACGTGAGGATATGGTGATTGTGGTTGTCATGGAATTCTTTTCTTGCTATGGTACTGTAATTTAAATAAAAATTTCCATGACTAATCTCCACACTAAATAAGGAACGTGTCCTCATTAACCTGTGGTTCACCAGGCGGTTAGCACCACAGATTAAGGAACGGACAGGCCCTTCGGGATGTCCCGGGCATTTTCGTAATTTTTCGGTGCCACCATAACTGTTTTGGTCAAAGAGGGTGGAAACTGTATTTATCCTCTGTTGTAAACAAAAGTATTCTGTTGGAATATTGTCTTAAAAAAGTGTCCTAAAAACTGATAATAATTTATTTTCATAATAAGTGCACATTTTTTGAAAGTTGTAGATTTTTTTTTTAATGCGCTACTGTCTACAAGGTTAAAATAAATCAGAAATGAGATCATTGTAGGTGGGTGTGTGTGTTGATGCTTGCTCATTTTATTTTGTTCAATTTTGTCTTGTTCCGAAAAAAATTTTAAGGTGCCAAACAGATTTTCTTTCCCTATATCTTACTGTTAGAGCTTTATATTTCTTTTTCATGCCTTATAAGTTAAAAATTCAATTGGTAAAATATTACGTACTTTAAATGTCTGTCTGTCCTTAATTAATGTCTTTAAAATTTCATTACGATCAAAATTGGATAATTGATCTGTCACAGGCTAGAGATAGATCTACGATATCGTGCCACTAATGCATCGGATAGGCTAGGCATTGATTAGCCTGGCTTCGCTAGATAATTATTGCTTAAAAATATTCAGAATATACTTTGTAAATTGCTAGATCTAGATCTAGCTCTGGTTATTTGAAGTTTATGGATCAATAGTAACTGCTTCGGGCGTTTAATCAGACTCACTAGATCTAGAATCTAGAATCTAGCTAGGTCTAGATCTAGAGGTATATGGAAAGAATTGACACCAGGTGCGCCTTTTTTTATTTTGGAGAACTGGATTTAATTTTACTGGATAAGTTTCTGGATGTCTCATATTATTTAAGTGTTGTTTTGTTCTTTTAATTATGATAATGACAGGTGACAGTTTGAGTAATCTCGTAAGGCCTCAGTCTATAGTGGAAAGGCTTCAATATCAGGCCGTGATTTAGATAAAAAGATAATTTCTCGATTTTTGTGAATTGTGAAAAATGTCGACTTAAATCACGGTAGAAAATTAGCCACACAAGTTGTAAATTTTCAGATATGGGCTATGAACAGTGCTGGTGTTCTCCCTTTCATGTTTGTTGTCATGGAAAGCAAGTTTGTTGTGACCAAAACTAATATGTCGGACGACCTTAGAGACCGCGAAACGAAAGCAGAGAAAAATGGAAGTTTTTGCTCAGTCTGGACATCTGCGTTTCTCATTAACCTGTGGTTGTCCCTTCTTAGGAAAAGGTATTGGAAAACCCCTTGAACTTACAAGGAAGAGTTTAATGAACCGGATGTGTAAATACAGTGGTTCTAGAACAACCACAGAATGAGACTACTTTTTTTTTTCAATAGTTGTGTTGAATAGACAATGAAAATTATTGTTTTAAGTTTGCTACGTCATTGTCAAAATTTTTCAGGAAATACTACTACTACTGCTACTACTACTACTACTACTACTACTACTACTACTACTACTACTACTACTACTACTACTACTACTACTACTACTACTACTACTACTACTACTACTACTACTACTACTACTACTACTACTACACTACTACTACTACGACTACTACACCACTACTACTACTACTACTACTACTACTACTACTACTACTACTACACTACTACGACTACTACGACTACTACGCCTACTACTACTACTACTACTACTACTACTACTACTACTACTAGTATTACTCTTATTACTACTACTACTACTACTACTACTACTACTACTACTACTAATACGACTACTACTACTACTACACTACTACTACTCATACTACTACTACTACTACTACTACTACCACTACTACTGCTTCTACTACTACTACTACTACTACTACTACTACTACTACTACTACTACTACTACTACTACTACTACTACTACTACTACTACTACTACTACTACTACTACTACTACTACTACTACTACTACTACTACTACTACTACTACTACTACTTGGTTGGCGGTTCAATTTACTTATTTCATCGGATTTAGTTGGTTCTCTCTTTGTTTTTATAAGCGATGTTATATTCAGGTAAGGCCCTATACTTCTCTTTTTTTTAGAACCGCAATGTCGTCACTATTTCGGGATTTCCCTGAACTTGAGTTTTACAACATAAAGTGATAGTTTTACTCAATTTCTAGGGACATTTTGCCGAGACTCCCGAGTCACTGTTTCGGATTATGAGCTTTCTTTTCCACGGGAGCTGTTAACAAAAATCTGGACCTGAACTCATTTCTACTTTACTTAATGATCCAGAATCTCGATACCCACGGTTAATACAAAGGTAAACATTTAGAATGTAGATACCTTAGCCATTACAACCTTCTAAACCTTTTTTGCATTCTAGACTTCTGGATTAAATCTAGATTTTTCTCTGTTGGGATTATATCAAATTCAAGAGTAAATTTAATTTACAATACAGAGACATATGCTAATCAATTCAGAATCTATCTAATCTAACAGTTTCCAAGCAGAGCCAAATAAAATAAGGTGCACATGAATAGAGTAGCTACAAGGAATGAGATGAGACCATAACAAAGATCCTAAGCGTTTGTTCATGATTAGATCACACATGGCTTCTGTGACTGATACTATGACTTCAAAAAGATGTCTAGTTTTATGTTATTTTGATGTAATTTTTATAAGACTAGTTGAAAGCCCGCGAATTCGCAGGATTGAAAGCTTAAATCAATACCCATGTTTTAATAAATTTAACAGAAAATTATTCTACTTACCATTATAATATTAATGCTGATTTGAAGACAACATTATTGTTGTAGCTTGTTATAGTTAAAGAGTTCTCTGATGGCGGTGACAAAGCAAATTGTAAACCCTAATAGCTTTTAACTCTTGACATAGCTACATACAACTGACCATGAGTGAAAACTGACTGTGGAAGATAAATTCCAAGTTTTGTGTGTCATAAATGTACAATTGTGCAAATTTAGGTCTTTCTCCATCTGTATTTGGTTGTAGATGACCAACTCTATGGCAAACAGTGCCACTCACTCTAAAACAGTATACCCCTGCCGGTAACATGTCCTCATTTACACCAAGTGATGCGAATGCGAAAGCTGAATTGTAACTTCGAATGTTATTTCGAAAACATCTACATTCTGCAGTATCCCCCACAAACAGCTGGTGTAAAGGTTCTGGTAAAGTTTGAATGGGGGGTAAATTAACTTGACAATTGGCATAGCATAGTGAGGATGTTTCTGTGGGCCACAATATTGCGTCACAATAATGGCATGCCTTTGTCATTCCCCCAATATTGCGGGCAACAATATTGATATTGTCATGGTTTTGGGCAGTTGGCGGTGTAAGTGTAGAAGCTGCCTGTCTGATGTAAGGTGGAGGTGGTAGTGGCGATGTAGATCTCATCCACATGGGTCTATCTGCTTCTTGTGGTGGTGTAGCAGATCTAAAGCTGGGTCTACGTTGTGGAGATCTAAAGCTGCGTCTGTTTTCACCATCTGAATCAGATCTTGGTTGGTCTATAGATCTAGATCCAGTTTGTCGTAGATCTAGATCTAGATTTCGATCAGTATCAATAGATATGGATGGTTGATCAAGTGTTGTTTGTGGTCGTGTGGTTGGGGGAATTTGATTTTTGTTGAGTGTTTCTACGTATCTGGATCGTCTTAAACGACGTCTCTTTTTCTCACCTGCCATCGTAATATCGATCTATCTTCCACAGTTAATTATATCACTCAGACTGAGGTGGTCTTATCGCTGGTTGCCCTAGGCTATGCGGGAGAGGTAGATCTAGATCTAAATTAAAGAAAACGTAATGTCAAACGTCTAATTTTGATATATTAACACAAAACATTGCTTTTTAAAAAGTGGGGGTCATGTCCCTAATGTTTTGTTACTTTTAAGTGACTGTGTAAGTCTGTGGTGATGGGCAACGATCAAACTTTATAGAATTACCGCTATCTAGTGAAGTTGGTGGCCATTGCGGGAGGCGTATATTGAAGAACAAATAATATCAAAGGTCTAATTTTTATTTAATGACAACAAAACATTGCTTTAATAAAAATATGGGTCATGTCCCTAATCTGATGTATAGTATTTTATAAAAAAAAAAAAAACTATTTTGTACTTTCAAGTGTCTGAATAAGTCTGTGGAGATAGGCGAAAATTCGAGGAGGGGAGCACACAATGGGCACTAAATTTTTTTTATATAAGTAGGAGTATAGCCACAAAATTTTATATAATGTACAAAGCAGGTCAACAATATTGTGAAAGTAGCAGAAACCACAGATTAGGTCACGCAATGACCCAAACTTATAAGGATTATTTTTAGAGAAATTCAGAAAGATAGCGATTGGCTTCCATCAGTCTGAAAAGGGAGAACGCTTAATTTTTATTGTGAAAAGTAGATGAAACCACAGATAGGTCACGCAATGACCCAACTTAAAAGGATTATAGTCAGAGAAATTCAGAGTCATAGCAATTGGCTTCCATCACTCTAACATCTATAGCCTAAAAGGGTAGAATGCTTAATTTTTATGAGCTCCAAATATTGAACAATATATTGCACAATGTAGTTTCACCACCAGTGAATGATCTACGACGCTCTACTGCAAATCTGGTGCATGTTTAAGATAGCTGGTCAAATTAGCAAATTTTCAATCAAATTAATTTGAGGTTTTGAGACTTGACCTGTGCAATAAAACAAAAAAGTATTATAGGAACATTAAAAAGAATTGAATTTCAAGTGTAGCTCAGCCAACCTAAAGTGTTTGGGGCCTAGTGCCAAAAGTCTGAAGAACTGGTAAAAATTTTAGGATATATTTGAATTAAGAACCAGACAACAAAAAGGAGCAAGCTAGACTTTGAATCTAAATTACAATTTAATTTCTATTTTACAAGAACTAGATTCTAGAATAGATTTGAGAAATATCTGCTTCGAAAATGTCTGTTGACGTGTATGCTTTAGGTGCATTCGCTTTATGGGAAAGTAGAGGTCTCAAACTAATCTGCTGCAATCTGATCAAGTGTTTACTGCCTTTTTTTTTTCAAGCAGATCAAAATCATGATGAGGCAGGGCAGCGATTTTGATTTACTTCTTATTGGCAAAACTGGAAGTGGAAAGAGTGCCCTTGGCAATGCTATTTTGAGGAGAAATAAATTTGTGTCCGGGTCGAGTGCAACTTCGGTGACAAAGGAGATTGATTATGAGGTTTCAGATTTCAAAGGAAAGATCATAAAGGTAAACTGATAGAATCTTAATCAGCCAATCATTGTTATATATATATATATATATATATGTGATTTAGGTGGGTGGATTTTCAATTAAAGATATTTCAGATATAATTTAGTATAATTTAATCAGAAGCTTTGAAATTATTATTCTTTCCTTCCTGAGCTCAGATTTATTATTGAATCTATGACTGAGTGATATTCAAGTTGAAAGTGTGAATCCATCATTTCTCCTTTACAAATTTGAGTCACAGAATGTTTTGGAGAACACAAAAAATTAAGGTTATAATTAAATGTTTTTTGTTTTTTTGGTTTTTTAATGTCCTCTAATTTTCCCGAAAAATTTTTAAATGAAAGCTGCAAGACAAAGCAAGGAACTGTCTTAGAAGAAACACACGCACAAAAAAAATTACATTACACAAAAAAAATAACTTTGACCAATTGCATACATCAATCTACTCAATCACTTTGACTTTGAAAGAGAATCAACAAATTTAGAGTTTAAAATAGTCTCCATGCCATCCTTTACTTTTTCCATTAAGCTGTTTCTATCTATTGGCTCCATAATAGGACAGGTGTATCATAAATGCTTAAAATAGTATAGTGAGCATGTAATATTTTTATCTCCCATTATGTAGGTGGTGGATGGACCTGGTGTTGGAGACACAAGGCTAAACAATGAAGGGTCAGTTAAGTTGGTTATACAAGCTATGGAGCAAGCCATGGTTGCCAACACACGTGGATATCATGCTTTTCTTTTGGTGGTCCGCTTTGGCGGTCGTTTCACTGCAGAGGATCAAGACACTATACGTTTTCTTAAGGACATGTTTGGTAAAGATTTTGTACGCCGCTTTTGTATTCTCGTCTTGACTTGTGGGGACAATTTTGAACGAGATGCAAAAGGCAGCGGAAAAACATTTGATCAATGGTGTAGAAAGCAGGAAGGGGTGTTTCAAGAACTTCTCAAAGAGTGTGACTATCGTGTTGTACTTTTTGATAATATCACCAGAGATAAAGATAAGCAGGAAAGGCAGGTTGAAGATCTACTAAGAGTGGTTCAAAGTCTGCAAGCCCATGGCCACAGATACACAGATAAAAATTTTGAATTAGCACAAGCAGCACGGGACAGGGCTATGGTAGAGTCAAAGAAACCTGCAATACGAGAAGAAATTTTTCAGGAAACTAGCCTCATTCTTCAAAAGCTTGATCAAATTAGAGAAAACTTTCAGCATAAAGAACAAATACCATTCCTTGAACAGTTGTCGATAAGATGTGATGAGTTAATCAAGGGAGTACGAGATCAAGACGAGGAAACTGGTGCTCTGCACGACCTTGAAGAATCTATATCTTCAGTGCGCAAGTCTGTGAAAGAGGTCATTCGTATCCAGACTATTGTGGCAGAAGAAAGAAGACGCATGGAAGCTAGAGAAAAAGAGATAAAGGCAAAAATGAATGAAAAAATGCAGAGGCAGAAACAGCAGTTTGAAGAAATGATGGCTAAACAGAAAAAGAGTGAAGAGGAACGGCGGGCAATGGAGAGAGAGTTGGATAAAAAACGTCAAGAAATTGAAGAAGAGAGAATGAAGGCTAGAGAAGCCGAAGAGCAGAAGCTTCATGACCAACTGAAGGAGAAGGATCAACAGCTTAAGGAACAGTCTCAAGAACTGGAGAGAGTTAACAGGGACGCAAGGAAAAAATCAGATAGTGGCTGGAAGGGAAAAGTTCTTGAGTTTCTTAGAGATGTTACGCTGTTTTTACTTTCAAAATATCTTGATCGTTTTTAAAGGCATAACCTATATTTTAATATCTCTTTAAGAATCTAATTTTCTGTTTCTAGAGAGAGAGGAGAATTTTGTTTTTCAAAAGGCACTATTTGATACAGATTGCTTAATTAAGCTGAAGATTAAGTGTTTGTAATGTTTAAATTTTAATGCTCTTCCAAGTTTATTTTATCAATCATTTGTAATATCGCCATGTAATGTCTTTGCCAAATCGTGTTTCTCTCTATATATCTTTCTTTTCTTCAAAGAAAGCTAAAAATTTGGATACTTTTATAAATGACAGATTGAAGTCAGATACAATTTGACAGTTTGGATTTAAAAGACGAGATTTGTTTCTTTAGCCCTCTATCTAATTACATAAAAATTACATAAAATGTATATCGTTTTCATCAAATCTTTAGCAGTCCAATTTATTATGATGCTTAGTTGAAGAAGTGCCCTGATTATCAATTCTTCCTCTAAAAACTATTTCCTCGACCTATGTTTTCATAGCAAAGAAATTTTCAGGCAAGATGTTGAAAAAATGCATGTTAAGTGGTGAAATCAACATGTGCCACGGAATACACGTATATAAAATTGTATGCATTAATATGCACGATGGAAAGAGTGACATGGACTTCATAAGCAAAGAACATGAAGTTTGTGGGATTAATTATTTCATATCCCAAACACTATTGTATTTCAATAAATATTTTAACATGCGAATTTTCTAATGAAAGTCAGATGTCCATTAACGTAGTCTTAGAGGCAGTATTCAATTCTTGTTGCTTACATAGAGTGTCTGTAGTCTGATTTCTGTTTCTGAAACCAATGTTAATTCAATTTAGACTTCACATCATTGGACAACTGTTTGAGGCATCAGCAGCTTCACAAAGCTGATACTGTTTCTTTTTATTCTTGTTATTTTGGGCCACCAGTTTCCTTTACTTCTACTTGGAGCATTATGTCATTGTATCAGGTTTTCTCAAAAGATCGAAAGATAAAAAATTTATTATATAAATACAGTTATTAGCAAGCTGCATTCAGAAGCTTGGGTGTCTAAAATTCTCTCTCTGTCTCAATATATCTTCCCTCAAAGACATTCTTCCATAAATTTTTACATTACTTAGTCCTGTAGCGGCACTGCGGCTAACAAAATTAATGATTTTGCACTGTTTGTGCGCACCTCCACATAAACGTCTATCGGATTTTTTGTGTTACCGATGTTGTCAAGTAACACGACATTAGTTCTGTTACTTGGTGGCACAGTCGGATATATCACTGAGGAAGAACACACCCCTTCTTCAGACTTGCTATCTAACTTGCGACTGAACAGAGGATTTCAGCCAGTCACTTGCACTTATTTTGAACAGATCTAATTAACTTGTTTCACAATGGCTTTTTTCTCTTTTTTTTTTTTTTGTCGCTGACCCTGGAATTTCAAGTGTGTCCACTACATGACAAGGAAGAACATTTTAACTTAGTTACTGCACAAGATGACATTAGCTAGAAACTCTGACAGAGCTTGAAGGACTTCCTGGAGTGTACAATCTTACAACTTGCCTTCTCTCCTGATAGTGATGTAAGGCCGCCCATCTTTTAGAGTTATTCTCTCTTTCTCTATTGTATCTATTATTACTTTAGTTAATTAGATATGCATATCTTTGTCTGCTCAATTTTATGGTCACTTTCTCGTTATCAATTTTATAATAGATTCGAAGGAATCACACTTAATGTTTATTATTTTTATATTTAATTACTATCATCTAAATTACTAAAATTATCTATTAGTGTGTCTCTCGGAGTTGCGCTCCACATATGCTTATATCGTTAATAAATTCATCTCATCTTATATAGGTGGTAAAGCTGGTTTTGCTTTGGTATCTTTGGAATCGTAACATTCATTACAATCCCAACCCTGTGACAGTCTGTGTTGGCGGTTGGAGGATCGCGAACTCATATTGTCACAATGATAATGATGATGAAGATGATGGCGATGATATGATGATGATGATGATGATGATGAAGATGATGGCGATGATATGATGATGATGATGAAGATGATGGCGATGATATGATGATGATGATGATGATGATGGTGATGGTGATGATGAAGAAGATGATGGCGATGATATGATGATGATGATGATGATGGTGGTGGTGATGGTGATGATGATGATGGTTAAGACTTTTGTGTTTTTGTGTGTAGTCCACATAACGCGATATTTTTTACTTATTAACTCCTCTTTCGAAATTAATTTCTACTTATCATTTCTGTTATGCTTTGAGATAATTATGTTTTGATATGAACGTTCAAGATCCCATAATGAAAGTAATGTAAAGATAGTATTAAGATGATGTTCCTAAAAAAAGGTCAGCAAAAGTTATGCGCCTTGATTAACTGGCACTCTTGGACCAAAGGTTAAAGGAATACAGTCATAGGCCTAGCCCATCGTTTATGAATTTATACACCTCGTTCTACATTAATAACGGACAACAGAAGCTGAATTTTGCTGGCATTTTGCATTTGCAAAGTCGAATATGCAAACTAAATAAATATTACACTCAAAACCCTGTGTAGCTCTAAGTTTCCATATTATTCTTTCCTAGACTCCAAGATGTAACGAACTAGCCTAGATCTAGATCTAGACTATGTCTATTGCTCACTAAAACGCAAGAGAAAAAAACTTTTCAGGTCAATTTCTAGTTTGGCTAGACAGCAGATTGTACTTAAGAATAATTTTACAAGTACCGGAGCCGCAGAAAGAAAAGACTGGAAGTTTCCCATTAAGCCTTAGCAACCAGTTAATTAAGCCTTAGTCTAGCCTCAATATCCCCATTGTGTATGAGATCTTTTGCATGCGTCTTTGTCTATGTGCCTCTCTTTCTTTCTCTCTCTCTCTCTCTCTCTCTCTCTCTCTCTCTCTCTCTCTCTCTCTCTCTCTCTCTCTCTCTCTCTCTCTCTCTCTCTCTCTTTCTACCCCCCCCCCTTTTTTTTTTAATGTCCTCATGTAGTGTTATTGTTTGCAAAAGCCTCGAGGTACTGACGAAATTTTAAAGAAATTTATGGCATTTTATACATTTAATTATCCAAATTCATTTTCACTTGGGACACGCAAGGAGAGAGATATAGACAGAGACAGACAGACAGACAGACACAGAGAGTGAGAAAGTAAGGATGGAGAGATGAGAGTGAAAAAGGGAGATTGTCACAAAGCGCTACTGTATATTCACTTGTATAGAATCACGCGTAGAGTCCTTGTAAGTATAACAAGATGCTCCTCTCAAGTGTTTGGTCGGGAATCATAGACCATAGCATCCTAGCCACTAAACCAATCTGGTACACGGATCAAAATTAAGGTATAACCTTACATGTAGTAGACGTGGAGGCGCTGCATGATACCACTGTGGGGTAAAGTCTCAAGTGGTGATATGTCTGGAGCTTCTCGGGCATGTCGATGTTTGGCGGCTAACTAGTAGTTTAGTTTGCGATAGAATCTATAGAGGCGTCAAGAATCCTCATATGGATGTCATATAGGGAAGATTCCCATCTCCCAGGGTAAGCTGATATAGACAATTCATCTAACTTTTGTCTGACACCGACAGTGTGGGAAAATGGTCAACATGCGTTTGGGAAAAGTACGCGTCTTATACTAGCGTTCTAGTACAATTCTTCAGTCCGAGTTGAAGCAGTGAAGGAGACAAGTCGCACTATGCTTGTGCTCTCTTCCCTTCATCATTAATTTCGTTTCGAGTCGTGAAGTTCCCCATTGCGGACTCTGGGTGAAGTCCGACTCCTATTTGTGGCTCTGAATTATTTGGTGATTGATAATTATACATATTCTTAAGTTTTTCCTTCGTGCATTGAGAGTAGTATTGATTCGTATTTTGTAATATTCGAATTCTTCGAACGTGCTAGTTCGTTAACTGGTAAAGCCACGAGGCTTCAAGTTCATTTAATAAATTTGTTTATTTTAAGCTCTTGAGTGGTTAATTTTAAAGTACCGGTATTCCTATATCGTGATATAAACCGTGTGAAATGTTTTACAAGCATCTTAATGTTAATACTATGAGTCTTCCTTACTTTAATATTTTTCAACTCTATTTTATTTAGAATAGAGCCAGTTGGCGCAGGGCCTAAGTCCTGAAAGGCAAAACAAAATGTTTAGCAAAGTGACCTTGACTGGTACGGGGACCTTGTTCCTGTCTTCATTGCCGTTGAAGCAAAGTTTCAAGCAGATTGCTGTTTTATTATGAGAGAAAGCCTGTTTTCAGAACATTAAAATAAAGTCTAACGCTATAGCAAGAGCGTCATTTATGAAACAGGTTTTATAAACCACATTGCAGTGGTGTTTCTATTTCTATGCTAATAAAGAATAAAGTATAAAAACCGCACTGGACACTCTGAACTGTGCATTTTCTTAAACTCAACCTTCTGGATTATACTGTAGCTGATGCTGAAGCCTGAGTCTCAAGTCTCATCCTAGGAACAAGAACATTACAACTAAAGTCAATCAAGAACACTTTAATTAAGAATTGTTCAAGAGGACATTAATGATATATGTTCAAGACTGTGCAGAACCATATGCATTTTCATCTCGCTTTCTGGCCTTCTCTCTAAATAGTAAGGTAAGGGCGCCCATCTTTTAGAACTATCCTGTTTGATTTCTGTCTTCTTTATTATCTTTATTATTTTAGTTAAGTAATCATTTATTGTCAAATGATTGTAACAACTTCCATAGATTAGTTGTAACTTCTTTTAATGTTAAAATCATCACATCTTACTTTATATATGATTATTGTAAAGATTAACGAGCATCAGACTTGAAGCTTTATTGTATTCTTCCTATATTGTCGTTGTAACCTACTTTCCGAAGCAAACATTACACGCCTCGCTCTGGCACACAAACACCTACCAATATCAATAATCAATAAATATTTTTATATTTCATTATTCATCTAACAAAACTTGTCGTCGAGTGCATCCTAATGCGTGTTGTCAGATGTCCTTTTAATATCGCAAACTTCAATTTGTAGTACCTGGCCTGCTTTTAAACTTTGGGAAGTCACATTGTCACATGTGATTTGCACGTAAGGGCTGCAAAGGTGTGGCAATTTGTGACAGAGATAAAGAGAGAAAGACGAGAGAGAGAGAGAAAAAAAGATTGAGAGAGATAGAGGGAAAGGATTGAGAGAGAAAAGAGAGAGAAAGGAAGAAAGATAGAAAAATAAATAGAAAAAAGGGATAGTTGGAGAGAGAGAGAGAGAGAAAGGATGGAGAATGAGAGAGGAGATAGATAGAGAGAGAAAGAAGAGAGAGGAGGACAGGCAAAGAAAGAAAGGAGAAAGAGAGAGAGGAGAGATATTAGAGAGATAGAAAGAGACTTCTCAATATTGCAATGTCGTCATGGAGCGCCACAAACGCTTTTCTTGTACGCATTACACTGTGTTTGTTTGGTGTTTGCTTAATCAAAATGTTTCCTGTTCATGCCTTTATAATGTCTAGATGAAACCTACATATAAATTGCTCGAAGATTAGATATAATTTTTCCCCCGTCTCTAAACAGTAATTTCTATCAATTAAAAACTAAGTATTAAGCTTAGGGCTGGACAGTGTTCGATTCAAGGAATGTATCTCTCGTTGAAATTTATTAGGAATATCGGCTTTTATTGAGAATAAAAACAGATGCGCCCTATTTTCCCTAGGAAGTCTGTTTCAACCGAACTATTGTTTAAAAAAAGAGAATATGTTTGATAACGTAAGCAAGTCAGTTGTTCTTTCTGAGGAAAAGTTATTGGGAAAATCCTTAAACTTACGAAGAAGAGTTTCATGAACCGGATGTGTAAATACAGCGGTTCTAAAGTAACTATAGAATAAAAAGGCTTTTTTTAAAAAATACATATAGTTGTGTTTAATAGGCAATGAAAAAATATTGTTTTAAGTTTCTTAAGTTATCGTCGAAATTTTTCAGGAAACTACTACTCTGCTGCTGCTGCTGCTGCTGCTACTACTACTACTACTACTACTACTACTACTACTACTACTACTACTACTACTACTACTACTACTACTGCTACTGCTGCTGCTGCCACTACCACTACTACGACTACTACCACTACTACCACTACTACTACTGCTACTGCTGCTGCTGCCACTACCACTACTACGACTACTACCACTACTACCACTACTACCACTACTACTACTACTACTACTACTACTACTACTACTACTACTTGGTTCCATTATTTGTGATTGGCAGTTCAGTTTATTTATTTTCATCGAATTTAGTTGGTTCTATGTTTTTATAAGCAATGCTATATTCGAAGAAATAAAAGTTGGAGTTCATAACCGTTCAAAGACGTCGAGACCAAAAGGTTATTCAGCTAAGGCCCTTTACTTATTCTTTTTTAGAACCGCAATGTCGTCACTATTTCGGGGTTTCCCTGAACCTGGGTTTTTTACAACATAAAGTGATAGTGTACTCCATTTCTAGGGACGTTTTACGAGGCTCCCGAGTCGTTGTTTCTGATTTGATCTATAAGCTTTCTGTGCCACGGGAGTTCTTATTTTACTTAATGATCCAGAATCTAGATACCCACGGTTAAAGGAAGGTAAACATATAGGTCTAGATCTAGACTGTAGATACCCTAGCCATAACAATCTTCTACTAGTTCTAGACTTATTTTGCTTTCTAGACTTCTAGATTAGATCTAGATCTAGAACCAAATCTAGACTCTAGATTTTAATTATAGATTGACGATTTTTATTCTGTGGTGGGATTATATCTGATTTAAGAGTAAATTTAATTTACAATACATAGATATATGTTAATCTATCAAATCTAACAGTTCCGAAGCAGAGCCAAATAAAATAAGGTGCACATGAATAGAGCAGCTACAAGGAATCAGATGAGACCATAACAAAGATCCTAAGCGTTTGTTCATGATTAGATCACACATGACCTCTGTGTCTGATACTATGACTTCAAAAAGATGTATAGTTTTATTTTATTCTGATGTAATTTTTATAAGATATAGCCACAAAATTTTATATGTACAATGCAAGTACACAAATATTGTCAAAGTATCAGAAACCACCGACTACGTTGCGCAATGATCCAAACTTAAAAGGATTATCTTAAGAGAAATTCAGAGTGATAGCAATTGGCTTCCATCAGTCTTCTATAGCCTAAAAGGGGAGAACGCTTAATTTTTATTGTGAAAAGTATCAGAAACCACAGATTAGGTCACACAATGACCCAACTTAAAAGAGTTAAATTTCGAGAAATTCAGAGTCATGGCAATTGGCTTCCATCACTCTAACATCTATAGCCTAAAAGGGGAGAATGCTTGATTTTTATCAGCTCCAATTATTTAACAATATATTGCACATGTCTCCGTTTTGAACTACACAATGTAGAGTTCCCACAAGTGAATGATCTTCTACTTTGTACAGCAAATCTGGTGAATGTTTTAGATAGTTGGTCAAATTAGCAAATTTTCAATCAAATTAATAACTTATCCTTTAGATTTCGAGTCTTGACCTGAGCAATAAAACAAAAAGTATTACAGGAACATTAAAAAAATTGAATTTCAAGTTTAGCTCAGTTAACCAAATGTGTTTGGGGCCTAGTGCTAAAAGAATTAAGAGCCAAGTTGTCAGACAACAAAAAGGAGCAAGCTAGACTTTGAATCTAAATTTCGATTTAATTTCTAGTTTACAAGAACTAGATTCTAGATTAGATTTGAGAAATATATGCTTCAAAAAACTCTGCTGACGTGTATGCTTTAAATGTATTCTGTGGGCTCAAAATACACTAGCATTATGGGAAAGTACAGGTCTCAAACCAATCTGTTGCAATCTGATCAAGTGTTTACTGCCTTTTTTTTTCCAAGCAGATCAAATCATGATGAGGCAGGTCAGCGATATTGATTTGCTTCTTATTGGCAAAACTGGAAATGGAAAGAGTGCCCTTGGCAATGCTATTTTGAGGAGAAAAAAGTTTGTGTCCAAGTCAAGTGCAACTTCGGTGACAAAGGAGATTGATTATGAGGTTTCAGATTTCAAAGGAAAGATCATAAAGGTAAACTGATAGAATCTTAATCAGCCAATCATTATGATATATATGATTTAGGTAGGTGGATTTTCAATTAAAGGTATTTCAGATAAAATTTAGTATAATTTAATCGGAAGCTTTGAATTTCTTCTTCTTTCCACCCTGAGCTCAGATTGATCATGGAATCTGTGACTGAGTGGTATTCAAGTTAACAGTACGAATCCATCATTTCTAGTCTACAAATTTGACTCATAGAATATTTTGGAGAACACAAAAATTTTTATTTTCTTTAAAAAAAAAAACGAACTCTGTCTCCGTAAGATTATTATCAATTCTTTTTTTATATTTCCTCTGATTTTCCTGAAAAATGTTAAATGAAAGCTGTAAGACAAGGCAAGGAACTGCCTTAGAAGAAACAGTCAACAGATGACTAAACACACAGATAAAAATAACTTTCACCAATTGCAAACATCAGTCTACTCAATCACTTTGACTTTCAAAGAGAATTAACAAATTTAGAGTTCAAAATAGTCTCACTGCCATCCTTTACTTTTTCCATTAAGCTGTTTCTATCTATTGGCTCCACAATAGGACAGATGTATCATAAATGCTTAAAATAGTATAGTGAGCATATGATATTTTTATCTCCCATTATGTAGGTGGTGGATGGACCTGGTGTTGGAGACACAAGGCTTAACAATGAAGGATCAGTTAAGTTGGTTGTACAAGCTATGGAGCAAGCCATGGCTGCCAACACGCGTGGATATCATGCTTTTCTTTTGGTGGTTCGCTTTGGCGGTCGTTTCACTGCAGAGGATCAAGACACTATACGTTTTCTTAAGGACATGTTTGGTAAAGATTTTGTACGTCACTTTTGTATTCTCGTCTTGACTTGTGGGGACAATTTTGAACGAGATGCAGAAGACAGTGGAATAACATTTGATCAATGGTGTAGTGAGCAGAAAGGGGTGTTTCAAGAACTTCTCAAAGAGTGTGACTATCGTGTTGTACTTTTTGATAATATCACCAGAGACAAAGATAAGCAGGAAAGGCAGATTGAAAATCTACTAAGAGTGGTTCAAAGTCTGCAAGCCCATGGCCATAGATACACAGATGAAAATTTTGAATTAGCACAAGCAGCACGGGACAGGGCTATAGTAGAGTCAAAGAAACCTGCAATACGAGAAGAAATTTTTCAGGAAACTAGCCTCATTCTTCAAAAGCTTGATCAAGTTAGAGAAAACTTTCAGCATGAAGAACAAACACCATCCCTTAAACAGTTGTTGATAAGATGTGATGAGTTAATCAAGGGAGTACGAGATCAAGATAAGGGAACTGGTGCTCTGCACGACCTTGAAGAATCTATATCTTCAGTACGCAAGTCTGTGGAAGAGGCCATTCGTGTCCAGACTACTGTGGCAGAGGAAAGAAGACGCATGGAAGCTAGAGAAAAGGAGATAAAGGCAAGAATGGATGAAGAAATGCAGAGGCAGAGACAGCAGTTTGAAGAAATGATGGCTCAACAGAAAAAGAGTGAAGAGGAACGGCGGGCAATGGAGAGAGAGTTGGATAAAAAACGTCGAGAAATTGAAGCAGAGAGAATGAAGGCTAGAGAAGCCAAAGAGCAGGAGCTTTATGCCCAATTGGAGAAGGAGAGACAGCTGTTTCAGAAACAGTCTCAAGAACTGGAGAGAGTTTACAAAGAAGCACGGAAAAAATCAGATGGTGGCTGGCTGGGAAAAGTTTTTGGGTTTGTTAGGAAAATTTTTAGGTTTTGAGAATATAATGTCACAATATTAATTAGTTTTAAAGGTATATGTTTCAATATCTTTTTCAGCAACTTTTTTGGGGTGTTAGCAGTGAGAGAGGAGAATTTTTATTTTAAGAAGGCATTATTTGATACAGATTGATTAATTAAGCTCAAGATCAAGTGTTTGTTATGTTTAAATTTTAATGTTCCTCCAAATTTATGTTATCAATCATTTGTAGTGATGAATTGTCTTTGCCTAATCATGTTTCTCTAAATATATTTTTTCTTCAAAGACAGCTAAAAAATTGGATATTTAATAAATGAGTGAATAAAGTCATATACAAATCGTCAATTTGGAGTTAAAAGATAGAATTTGCCTCTTTAGCCCTCTATCTAATGTAATTTACATGAAAATTGCATAAAATGTATACTCCTTTTTTTAAATACTATTAACTATGATGCTTATTTGATATGGTGTGCCTCAAAGAACCATTCCCTCGACCCATGTTTTCATGGCAAAGAAATTTTCAGGCAAGATGTTCAAAAAATGCATGTTACTAGTAAGGAAATAAAAATATGCCAATGAGCAGATGTACATGAAATTTGAAGCATTAGTACGCATAGTGTAAAGAGCAACATGGATCTCATAAGCAACGAACATGAAGTTTGTGGGATTTATTATTTCATATTCCAAACACTATTGTATTTCAATAAGTCTTTTAACCTGAAGATTTTCTTATTGAAGTCAGGTGTCCATTCATGAAGTCTTAGAGGCAGTATTCAATTCTAGTTGCTTACATAGAGTGGGGAGTGTCTGTAGTCTGATTTCTGTTTCTGAAACTAATGTCAATTCAATTAAGTCTTCACACATGACATTAAACATATGAGCACTTTGGTCCATTTGACAACTATTTGAGACATCAGAAGCTTGACAAAGCTGATACTGTTTCTTCCTAAGATCTTCAATTAAATAAATATAAATGCGCATTGTGTAACAAAGAGTATAGGTCTGTTTTGCAAAAAATTATAAATTTGGATAATGTTTGTGTGTTCGGTCTTCAATATCCACAATACATCTACAGATAGGCAGAGGAAACTACCTTCTATACGAGAAACTTATAATTGATAAATATGTTCAGGTAGACTTGGATCCATTTTTTGTTTGTATATAAGAGGGCTAACTCAATTTCATTTTTATGTCATTTTTTTTTTTTGTTTCAAAGACAAAATAAGGTGTCTGCGTGTATATCAAATATTCAGAGCTTTCTCTGCTTTTCCTTGTGTCTTCCTAACATTCAACTTACTCTTTTATATGTAAACTACATCTAATTTACACTTTTTAAGTTTGAGATCATGTAGCACTGTTAAGTATCATGTACGAATAAACTTTATTAGAAAAATGTTACTTTTCTTTTTTTGCCGTAAGCAAATATATTATATTTTCTTTTCTAATGTTATTCCTTAGTTTGCTTTGAAGTTAATAGCTAGACAGTTTGTTACACAAACTTGATACTGGGATTGAATCAGTTTTCCTGCTGTGTGTGTATATATATATATATATATATATATATATATATATATATATATATATATATGTATGTATGTATGTATGTGTGTGTGTGTGTGTGTGTAAAAAGCAGTATGCTTTAATCATAATCAAAATTTTGTGACGTTTCCTTCAATAACTAACAATTCACAGATGTGTGTAATTCATTCATTTTATTGAGTCAATTACCACTGCATCATTCATAATCATTAAAAAAAAAAATGTAAGAACACAATAAGGCTGACATCCAGTTGATCGACTGGAAAATAATTTGAGGTATCGAGTTATTCAACGAAACATATTCAGATTTACAGTATTTCAACCTGTTAAGTTTTAAATTATTTTAGATCCACAAGCCACTCTTAGAGTCTTAAATGGATAAAAACTTGTATTTCACCATTGCCATTTTAAAAATTAGATCCCTCAGGAATAAAACAATGACTATGACAATATTTTTCAAAAAGACAATCAGTGCAATGCTATTTTTTTTTGGTTTTTGTTTAAAAGAGATAGAGCAGTTAGAGTACATGTACATGCAGTCTAAGTGAACTGCATATTCGTAAAAGATTATACTTCATTTTAAGATATATAATTTATATATGAAGTTACAGTCACCATTCTTGAAAATGCAAAAATAAGACAAAACAAAATAAAATACACCAAACTCCACACAGTGACCTGCAGCTGTAAAAAAAAAAAAGATAAAATTTACTTGACAAAAGGCTACTGATAACAAATTTAAAAAGAAATGACCGAAAAAAAATCTTTGTCAAAATTCTATGTTTGCCCCCCATCAAGTATTACAACAAAAACAATTATCACAACATTTAAACACTAGTACATTTAACAACTTGTCCTAAGAGATTAATAAAAAAAACATGATATGCCTTCACTGCCACATTCATGATTGTTACTATTGTAATAGATCTTTTTAAATCTCAAACCACGACATTTTCATCTATTTAAAAGGTTGCAATGTTCTATAAAAATATAAATTTTTTTTTTGGGTGGACAGTCAGTGTCATCAAATTGAAGAAAAAAAAGGAAGGTTATCATGAGCTAACAAGTAAGCAGATGAAACTTAGCACTTATCATGTGGAAATGTTTTGAAATTCCCATCACATAATTCTGTTTAGCAGTAATAATTCAAAGACAAGCTCAAAAAAAGCATGTTTAATGCAAAAAAAAAGTCCCAGAGATGACAAAGGTTAGCTCATTAGGCTTTTTAATTTTATTAACTATGATGGAAATTTTTTTGTCCTTTTCGATTGTAATTTGTATGTAACATGCACAACATCTTTGGATATTTATGAAACACAAGGCTAGGAGCCTATTAATGCAAAAAGTCTGCATCCCACAATTGCATAGAAATAAAAAGCCATTTAATCTGATGAACTTCTTATAAGTGCTCTTTACTGAAACTATCAACCCTTATGTGATAATGAAAAAAAAGATAAACATATAAAAGAGCAAAACGCACCCTAGTGTTGAAAATGAATAATACTTGCATTTTAATAAACACATATGTCACAAACTTGTGTAAATTGTTGCGTTCGATTCACCTATTTAATATTCAAATAAATTCAGTTATTTCAGTTATGACCTGATTGAAATAAGCCTTGCTTATAGTCGTGGATGTGATGAGATTCGCGTCTTAATTCAATGTTTATTTGTTACATTAGAAACTTCACAATCAATTGGATTGTAATAGTACTAAGTATGTGGACTTGAACCTTTGCATCCAACTACTCTTTGAAGATAAAAATTGAAGTAAATCTCAACCATTCAAATATTGATAATCGTACAACCAAAAAGCAGCAGCAGTTGAAGTAAAATTTTTCAAAACTAATGCAGCAGAAGATATGGACATAAATATCATAAACGACTAATTTAGAGAAGTCATGAAATCTTCAAAAGTAGAAAATGTAAAGACAATGCCCAAAACTATTGTGCAATGCAATTCTAGATCAAAATGGCTCCAACAGGAGCCATTGAGATACCTAAAAAATTTATTGTCAGCAAATATATAATACATCTTATCAACCAGCCCATACGGCAGGGAATGCGATTCCTTGTTTTCAGCCCTAGAGGTAATGATATTGTTATAACCTCTACATTCACAAAGACTATGAGACTTAAGGTAGGGATGGATGGATAAGATCTGATTCCCAGATAGCCTGAGCCAGGATTGAAATCAAGGACCTCTCTCTACACAGATATCTGACAAAAATAGCCAAAAATATAGACATAAAATACATAGGTAACCAAATTAATAAAAAGTCTCCAGTCTTCAGTTTCATGATAAAAATCTGTGTCAGGCAGCAATGCAACTTCATCGGCACTCATAATCAAAAGCTTTTTGGTATTAACGCACATAATAATTCTACATCAAAAATAGGATTCAATTCAGTACCTTGGGTCTTATAATATAATTTTCATTAACTGTTTTTGACATGAACCAAATTTTGCTTATCCATTCATACGAACCCAGAAGGGAGCCTCACAAATATACTTCACTTAATCCTGAAATTACCAAAGTTTGGTTCTTTCATAAAAAGGCCATGTCAATTTTTTAAATGAAGCTTTCTATAACTTTCAATGATAGCAAGTGAACAAAAGAAAAAATGTTAAGGAGAAAGAAAAAGACTTTAACTTAAAGATTTAGAGTAGGCAATATCATTAAACTGTAAGGCAGTGTTGACACTGACACATAATTAAGGATTATAAATCTTTTTTGGTACAAGATGCAAAAGTGAAAATCTAAGGACTTTTAAACATAGGTCTCTTTTTTGTTTGCTATCCAAGTAAAACCTGATTATGGTTAGGAGAATAATTCTAATGCTTCTTCAACTTTTTTTTTAAATATTAAATTTTTAGCTTTTTCTACACTTTGCCTTCATCAACCGGTACAGGTACTTCTTTGTGTAACTTGTACCAAGATACCTAAATAGCCAATTAGACAATTTGAAAAGTTTTAAGAATGTTGCAATGAGCCATTCTAAATTTTAAAGAAAAAGGAAAGAAGAAGCAATTGAGTTTTATATTAGAAATGTTTCATCGATAATTTTATTCAATAAATTCATCACAAATTTTTCATTTTAAAAATGAACTTACTTCTCTAAGATTTTCAAAAATCATTTACAATTTATTTTATTTTATTTTACTCCTGTGGCCTTTTCAGCAGGAAGTTACAATAGACGTGACTTTTTTTTTCCTTTCTTGAAACAGGACTTGTGAAAACACACTTTCTAAATATTTAAATGGATTTCCATTTTATGAAGCTATTTATTAACAGCTTAAGTTGTCCAAAAATCAATATGTTATCAATTTCTGAAATTAAAAAAAAATGAAGCAGAAGAATTCTAAATGGAAATTGACTTTAACCTTGGCAAAGTAATAAAGTATCATAACAATTTTTATGAAGTTCAATTGATTTGAACAGGTAAGTCTCATCATCAAAAGAAAGTTTTGCCTTTTTGATGAAGCAGTTCATAAAGTAAGGCACATCCTTCATTCAGCAAAGTCAGTACCAAAGTAACGATCACCAAAGTTACCTGTAAAGAAACATGCAAGACACAAGCAAAATTAATTTTGAAATGCAAGTTGCAGAACAAGAAACCCATCTAACTAGGTTTTTAAAGTCAAGAAATTATACCCTGCAAGCAGAGTTGCCAAAACAATGTAATATGGCGCCAGCAAGGCTTTTTGTACATTTCGTTTTATCTTGTTCAACATAAGAAGAAGAATTAAAGAGATATAAAAAATCTTATGTATCAAGTAAAGACTTTAACAAGAGGTATTTATGGTTTAAAATTTGAAGACAGCAAAAGTTAAAGAGACAAATCATTTCCAATTATGTCAGGGGCAGTTGCTCTCAATTGAGTTATTTTCACTGGTTTGAGTTTGTAAAGTCAAACTAGATCTAGGTTTAAAAGAAAACACTAAGCTAGCGAGCTTAGAAAGACAATACTATTATTCTAACGCACTGTCTCAATAGGATGGGCATGGTCCCTGCATGCCATGTGTTAGAGTGGCAAATCACTAAAATGGAAGAGGAAAAGGTGGGCTTTGAGTAAGCTCCTTTTATTTCTGTCAAGTTATACCTTAAAATTTCTGCAACTATTTTCCGATTGAAGTTTCCAAGAAAATATCAAAAATTAATCTCTGAAGCCAGTCAACCCAGGAGACAGAGGACTCAAACTGTGATCTTACAGCCAATACAATTCAGATTTTTGTCTCTTACGTTCTTTTACAAAGAGATAAAATGGACCTAGTTAGTTGCAGCAGTACCTCAAGGTTAAAGGCTGAAAATTAGTCTCAAAAAAGCAATTTAAAATAAGAAAATATACAAGTTTGGCTATAAATCTAGGTTGATAACAGACTGTTTACCCACTCAACCTCCATAATTCCTTTTCATAAAAAAAGGAAAAATATCCTCTTATTATTACTAAAGTGTATCTCTCAAGTCAATCAACAACTAGCAGGAGGGGGAGAAAAGCTAACCACATGTGTTTTGTAATGGTTTCTGTAGTTAATTAATAACTTTGTCTCCTTAGCCAAAAGGCAAAGGTCTATATGATCTAAAGGACCCACATCCTGACAGTTGTAGATACTACTTGATAACCACACACCATGCTGCACAATCTCACACTGATTAACCATATATTTTCAATGATCAAGATAGCATACATTCCTTGACTAATTTTCTGTCTTTACCTTTATTAGGCCTAGTTCTAGGTCTACAAGGTGCAGAGGTTTGATAAAACTGGTACAGTTTTGTTATATCCTTGACCAGAAAACAAACCTGAGGCTGACATGACAACATACCAACTACACATGCAACTAATTTAATGGATAGCTACTTTATATAATAAAGTTCCTTTGTATTCGCTTGCCACATAAGCCTACCTCTTCTTTTTTTTTATTTTTGCACAAATTTTTCAGGTACTTACAGTACATTAGAACAGAACAAATAGAAGAGTGCTATCCGTCTAAACAAGCTAGGACTAATCGATGTAAAAGGTGTAGACTAGATTTAATATAATCTGACCCTTGAAATTTCAAATATAGAGTTGCTTAGAGCTACATTACATAGTAATCATTGTTACTTTTTTTTAATAAGTATTATACTTTATTTTGTAGCGGCTGCAAACCCACAAAAGGCTCTCATCTCTTGTGACAGAGAGTGCCCTAGTCCGCTATTGCTTATGGTTTTATGTTGCTGCAGAACCAGGCAGCTCGGGAAATGGGCAGTGGACAGGTTATCATCTAAAGAAAGAAAATTGCAGTCACACAGAAAGATATTTAACCCACTGTCATGTTGGTAAGTTAAAGAAGTTTTATCAGCAATGAAAGTGTGGAGACAGCGCTACTGTCTTGTTGCCTGCTATTGCTAACTAACTTGTGGGTATCAGTGTTTTTATGCCAGCTGTCAAACGATCAATACAAGGGAAAGAACTCAGAATCCTGGTTCTTCGAAAAAAAAGATAACCATCCAATATCTAGCACTGAGGAGAATAGTATCAATGCATAGAACCATATGGGTGAATGTTTTCTTCATCATAATTACCTTTGAGAAAAATGCATCCCTAATGCAATGACACAATAATGTGAATTTTACAATGACACTGGCCAAATTTTGAATATACAGCATCATTAATTGCAAATGCTAAGTTGTTCTGTAAAAGGGTAAATTAGGTCAAGAATCTACTGGTTTTTTTAAAGCAAAAGCTCTACCACAGAAAGCTTAACAATTCTCTTAATACCAATCACTTGATAATTCTTTTTAATTATAAACATATGAGTAGAGAGTCCAAAAAAAATTTAAATAGAGCAAATTAATATTTACAAGAACGAAAAGAAATAATTATACCTATTCCAGGGAGAATATGAAACTTGTCATTCACATCTTTATCCACTGCAGTTGTCACTATCTTCACTTTTGGGAATGCATAAGCCACAGTTTGAACACCTGGAAAGAATTACACACAAGAATGAAAATGCAGTGCACAGTCAATGTACCTCTCCCAATCAGGATTACAATGAACAATTAAAGTGCAAAGTCATTAACTTAAATAAAAAAATGCAATATGATTTTATTAACTATAGATATCAATTACCACCATTTTGAAACATTTTGTGCCTTTGATAATATTACTAAGCTTAATATTAAAACCATATATTAAGTAGGCCAAGCTTGATTTATGAAATAAAAGTAGCTGTGGTAGTGCAGCAGAAATCTTCCTATTCATTATCTTCATTGTGGCAAAAGCAGATGCAAAGATGGCACTAGCAGCAGCAGGAAAGGAGGAGGAGGAGAGAAGTGGTGGTGGTGGTAGCAGCAGCAGCAGTGGTAGTAGTGGTAGCAGTAGTAATAGTAGTAGTGGTAGCAGTAGTAATAGTAGTAGTAGTGGTAGTAATAGTAGTAGTAATAGTAGCAGCAGCAGCAGTAGTAGTAGTAGTAGTAGTAGTAGTAGTAGTAGTAGTAGTAGTAGTAGTAGTAGTAGTAGTAGTAGCAGTAGTAGTAGCAGTAGCAGTGGTAGTAGCAGTAGCAGTGGTAGTGGTAGTAGCAGTGGCAGTGGTAGTCGTAGTAGTAGTAGTAGTAGTATTAGTGGTAGTAGTAGTAGAAATAGTAGTAGTAGCAATATTAGTAGTAGTAGTAGTAGTAGTAGTAGTAGTAGTAGTAGTAGTAGTAGTAGTAGTAGTAGTAGTAGTAGTAGTAGTAGTAGTAGTAGTAGTAGTAGTAGTAGCAGTAGCAGTGGCAGTAGCAGTGGCAGTGGTGGTGGTGGTGGTGGTGGTGGTGGTAGTAGTAGTAGTAGCAGTAGTGGTAGTAGCAGTAGCAGTGGCAGTGGTAAAAGTAGTGGTGGTGGTGTAGTGGTAGTGGTAGTGGTAGTGGTAGTAGTAGTAGTAGTAGTAGTAGTAGTAGTAGTAGTAGTAGTAGTAGTAGTAGTAGTAGTAGTAGTAGTAGTAGTAGTAGTAGTAGTAGTAGTAGTAGCTGTGGCAGTGGTAGCAATAGTAGTGATAGTATTAGCATTAGTTATAAAGTAGCATTTGTTAGAGAACGTAACAGATGCAGTTGTTGCTGCAGTTGTAACAGTCGCAGTAGTACCAGTATTAGCTTTAAGTAGCAACAAAAATCAACAGTATAAAAGTTTAGATGGTACAAAGGAACAGTTTTAAAGATTTTGATGTTGAGTAATAGCTATGTATACATAAATTGAATTAAAAAAAAAAAAATCTTGCAATAGTACACCATAAAAGAAATTCTATCATGAAAAGTCTATCCTTGAAATTTGGCTCAAATTTTATTCTGTTCATCCATGGTATGAACAAAAATAGCAAGTCTGTATTGTTTAAAGAACCACCTGAGTTTGATTACTACAAATACAACCACATCTTTCAAACCAACTTTCTTAAAAACATTCAAAAAGCAAAGGGGTGAAGAAAAATAAACACTACATTGGACATTGTGTTCCTACTAAATTGCCTTTGAAAAAAGACAGAGAGAGAGAGAGAGAGAGAGAGAGAGAGCGACAGACAGAGTGACCGAAATAGAACACAAAGAGAGAGGTTAAGTTTTTATGCCCCAACAAAACTCCAAAACTACAATAACTATTTACAACAACTATATAATGATTATTTTATCACCTCACCTGATTCTGCCATCAGAAGGGAACAGAGGAAGATCTTCTCCTCAGGCACATCATGATCCAACAACACCCTAATAGCCATCATGGCCGCAGCTCCTGTGGCAACAGTGGCATCCAGTAGGAAGATGTACTGGTCTTTAATGTCTTTAGGTAGCCTAATGTAGTGTAGCTAGAGAGCGATATAGTAGAATCATCAATGTTACAACATCAATGCTATGAGTTTATCAGAATGATAAATGCAAGCATATCTTCTTCCATTTCAAACTATCTGCTGAAGAAAAAAATCTGCCTCTTCCTCTCTCTGTTAGTGAGTGTATGCGTGTGTAATGAGTGTGTCTACACCCTTCCCCCTATCGTTATTCTCTGTTTGCCTCTATTTTTATTTATTTGTTAACCACAATACTAAGATAATGAAACCTCTGGCTCTCCTGTATCCATGTTTGTCTGAATGAGGATCTTCCCAATGCTGACATCTTTGCACACTTCACATAGAGCCTGCTCCATTGTCTCTCCTGCCCTCAGAATAGATACTCCCACGATCTGATCGCTCAAAAAGAGGAGTTAAAAGCTGACGTCAACAATCTGTTTATACATTTCGCAAAAAAAAAATCATAAATTTCTTTCATCAAATAATGCAACAGTCGCCAAAAAATACCTGTTGCAACTAGTACACAGTCAGTCAAACGCTTGCAATCACATCAATACAAACAATGTGAATCAAAATCAATTTCATTACCTACGGCCCACATGATGTATATATCTATAAAGAAAAGTGTGAACAATTCGTTCAATTGCCAAGAAGCATATCTACATAAAGAATGGAACATGCCGGCTAAATCATTGATAATTCATTTGAATATGCAATAAAGTGTGTATCAGTATACCAGAAATGGGTGTTCACTTCATATTATCTAGCACCAGAGTCATGCATATGTACCTTCTAGTCTTTTTTTAAGGATTATGTTGCTTAACCCATGTGCGGCTGAGGGTCTGGAAATAGTCTGAGCACCCGTGGCTGGGCTTTTTAAGGTATTTTTAAAAATTAGTAAAAAAAAAAAACACCAACTAATCAATCTAATAAAATTTTGTTACAAATAATAACAATACATGCTGGTTTGAATAAAATAAGCAACAGAAGGATATTTTGGGAGATGATTTTTATGTAATTTTTCTAAAACACCACAAATTTTCATTTTATTAAAAATAAGATCTAGATCTAGATTGGGAACTATCCTCCTTTGAGTCACTACTTTCATCAATTTCCTGATTGTAATCATCTTCATTCACTTCTAAATCACTATAACTTTCGTCTGATTGCTCAAATACTCCAAAAACATTTGTTCTTTTTGATTTATTACTCAGTTTAGAAATCAATTTTAGATCTAATTTCTCTTTCTGAACTCTAGAGGAGTAGTATCACTTTGTCATAAACAAAAAATGTGAAAGAGTATCGCTACGAAACTTTGCATGGACAAGAGAAATGGTTATACAACCCTTGCGGACATTTCTTGTGGTTAGTAGCAAGATTAGTATAGGAGTTATGTGGGGTCAAAGTCCATCCCGTAGAGGCGAATAGAAACGCCCCAGCTAACAAGAGGCCTATCCCATCACAGTCACAGGAAACGCCACAAGTGAGTTAAAAAGATGGTCTCATATCTGAATGGATGATACTTTTGATGTTTTGACTGGCTTGTCATAATAGTAATGTCAAAGCAATGATTTATATTTTTAATACTGTTTTTTACCAATAAATAATACTCGAGTTCAGTGAAAACAAACTTTGCCTGTATGTCAATTTACCACAAAGAAAAAAAAAGAAATTAAATAAAGGCAGTTTTTATATTAAGCAGAACATATCAATTGACATTTTCTCCAGATTTCTGTAAAGAAGTTTTCATTGATGGAAACTTTTTCTATGTCAGGCTTTGGATAGTTGGTGCAGCTTTGTATTTTTTGCATGATTGAAATATCAACTTACACAAAATCAATCATACTGTGGGGTCTCTCTCCACACATTATCACAACCGCACTGACACTGGACATTGCTACACACATATTACCAGTATTTTAGACTGCTCAGTGCTAGAGGACTAGTAGTGTTGTTTACTTTCTCAAGCGGGACCCACACCTCGAGATAGATGATCACAAGCTCACCTCTCCAGATCTCATCTCCATTACAACCAACTTTTAAACCAGATGATTCGAAGGTAATTAAAGTTAAGAAACTTATCTAAGTCTTGTTTTAATTTAATCATCTTTTATTGTAACAATATCTAATCGTTACAATACCCTTTATATTTCATCTTTTTTGTGTACCTTATGTGTGAGATATAAGTTGAAAATCTTCATTCTGTTTCAATGATGATAGATCGTACTTTTTGTCTGAAAGAAGTCCTAATATGAGGATGATATTATTTTTTGATAACTCACAATCAATGATATTCTTTCCATACATCAATCCTTTCATTGATCCACCTGTCTACAAGGTAAAATACTGTAGAATGTGTCATTAGTTGAAAATTTTGAACAGCTTTCTCAGAAATGATACTGCAAAAATTACAGAGGGGATGGGTTTGTTTTTTTTTGGGGGGAGGGAATATTATTGATATCTTAACATTAATTCAAATGGATCAGTCTATAATATTGCAACAGAGAGTAAAAAATTTAAAAGGATTGACAGCTTTCAAAAACCATAGACCTTTTGAAGTTAAGCAATCATTAAGATTGTCACAGACTTTGTCATGATGTAGTGTACATACCCTTTTCACAGAAGTTCTTCTTCCATCATAAAATATTCCTTGTGGTGTTTCAACAACAGTTTCCTGCAAAAGTTCCATAGCAAAAAGTCAAGAAAGAAATAAAGAAATCTAAACCTAGCTATTATGGTAATAAAAACTTACTGTGGCACTTTCTTTTGCTATAAAACCTTTGAAATGTCTTAAAGAAAATTGTCACGATACTTCATTAGAACAGCATGAAATTTTACTTTACTCAATTAAAAAATAACTAAATTATTATTCTCATCAATCAAAAGGTGTTTAATGTAACATAACATACCCTGAAAGGTAACATCGATAAAGCATGTTCAAAGAGAAGACGCATCAAACGCTTTGAGTAGAATATAAATTCATCTCTTGATGTGTTTTTGTCTCTGGAAGTAGAGAAAAAAAGACATGAATTTCAGTTTTATGAGAATAGGCTCAAACATTTATGAAAAAAATAATATACATGAGAAATATGATCAATATTACAAAAGCAGCAGTGGAAATGTTTAAAATTATGAAAAAGCCAAACAACTGACTGTTTATCAATGCCAAATATTTAGATCCTCAAAGAGAGGCATGGATAATAATAATCTTTAACCTCTCAATATCATAATGGCACATGAAAAGGTTAAAGAAATGTTTTGCAGAATTACCGCCAGCCAAAAAGGCAACTTATATAAGTTTTTATTTCAAAATTAGTTAGCTTCCTGAATTTACTGGACATTGGCAGTGATGCCATGATTTATTTCAAGCATATCTTTGCTCATTTAACTAGTACAGTCTTTAAAATTCAAATTCTTGGTGCAGAGATGGGAACTGGACACAAATTTTTTTTACTGAACTTTTTTTGACTTTTTTAAAATCAGTCAATGAGAGCGGCGTAGGCAGGAGCATTCTCCCCCCCAACCCACCCCCCAAAATTAAAACAAAATTTGATTGCAAACAGAGCTATGATTGTGTAGCTTTTTTTTTTTTAGTATTACTGAGTTAGCTCAGTTCTGTTATACTGTTCAACTGATGCACCATAAAGGCTTACTCATTCATAACAGCCTATATTCTAGCTTACATATATATAGCACCGATTTTCTTATCTTTATTCCTATTTAAGATATTTGAGCTGAACATGATCAATATTTACAAAGTCTAAAACTTCTCACTTGGTTCCACCTGGACGTGTAAAACAAAAAAATCTGCGTTTAATCCCAAAGACCTTCAAATTGCCACACTGGATTGGACTTAGGCTGTGCCTTACGTTTAGGATGCCACAGTATAATGCTCATAGCATTGAAGTGTAACATTAATGTGATCTCTACAGTTAATGCTCATTGAAAAATATTCATATGCTAGTTTTACTTTTTTTTTTTCCTTCTTACTATCTTTAGGAAGCAATACCCACTCACATCTAGTTAGTGGAAATCGACAATTAAATACTACTACAGAAGAAGAAACCATCTAAAGAGGAAAAAATACTGGAAAAGTTTTTATAACAAAGGTCAATAAATTGACAACAGGTAAAAAAATTGTATGGATTATAGCCGCATGCAATTACAGCATTAAAAGTGATCACACATAGAATTAGGTATTACTTTGTTATAATAACAAATTTTTAAAAAATACAAAGAAAAAAATGCTGAATTAACTGATGAGAGTCCATGAAGGATCTACTTAACATATGAATGCATTAAATATTTATAGAATATTAGCGACTAAAAGGCAATGGAAGTAACACAGAATAGAGATATTGCCAAAAAATATAGGCTTACTTTGAGAGACTGTTTGAAAAACAAAAACAAAAAAAAACTCCTCTTCAAAGGATTCATGAAATTGATGTAACTTCACTTGATGCGTTCCTATAATATAGACCCTGTTTTTACAAAGGCTCAGGGTTGATCATATAGGACATTGGCATAGACTCCATTAACAGTTCATCCAACCATTCCTTTTTCGGCCTGTACTTGAAATACAAGTCTACAAACACACTCACCTGATAAAGGAATGCATGCCATTTACTTGAGGCGTTTTCTCTAAAATGTGCAGTGTGTCTGGCATCGGTTGACCATTGTGAGAAGCCTGAGCTTGCTTGTTTCTTAGCTTGAATCCACGCTGCAAAAGTTCAAAAAATTATAAGATCAATTAAGACTAAAAATATGTAAAAAAAAAATTCTATGCTGCTTTACATAACACCAATGCCTATGCCGTTTTTATTTTAAGTAAAAATTTACTATGAAAGCTGACTCTGCTTTGAATCATTTTGTTAATCACACTAAATTTCATTTGAAGATCAGTTATTTTCAGAAGGGTAGAATTGATTGCTTGAACTGGTCTATAAAGCAGCCATTCAAATGCACTAACAAAGCAATTATGCATGTGCCTTTTTTGTGATTTGATATAGAAAGAAAATGATTAAAAGATAAATTTGAGTAAAGAAGAATTATTCAAAAAAATCACAGATTGATGGAATAAAAAAAAAGTGTGTGTGTGTGAGTATGTTCATTTGAAGTTTAAAAAAAGGATACTTTTATCCACTTTCAGTATCAGTGGCAAAAAGTTTTGTTTGTTTTTTGCAAACTGCCAAAGACAGTTTTTACAGAAATGTGCTCATTGTGACAACAAAAAAAAAAGCCTTTGTAGTAGGTCTATTCATAAACATACTGTCTATGACTTTTAACTTTAAAAAATATTCCAGTGCAAAATTGTTAAAATGGAGCAGGAGTGAAACTAAAAAAGTATGATTGGATTTTCCTGACAAACTAATTGAGATATCATAGTCACTTTTCCATGTTAGATAGGAAATTCTTTTCTGTGAACTTGCTTTAAAAAATAGACAGATTGCCTAATGCAACATTAGCAGCGGGTAAGAACATTAAATAGTTTGCACTTTTTAAAGAAAAAGTTCTACAATTTGCTTTACTTAATCACACATATATATATATATATATATATATATTCAATTCTTCAGAGCTTGCGCTGCTAATAATAAACAGATTATCATGGTGTAAAAAAGATTTAAGATGTGTGCTATTTTATATATACTGTTACACCAAAAACTTATAAAACTATTGCCACACCGCTTGCAGCTGATTGTGCACATGCAGCACAATCAGGTTGACTGCAACATCATTTTCTCCCCCCTTTGGTACGATGATGTCTGCAGACTGCATGTAAGGCTCAATGTAGTGTTCAAATGAAGGCTTCACAAACTTCATGTACTGCTTCAAAACACCTTGAGGATCACGACCTCTCTCAGCAATATCTCTTCTAAGTCGCCTTGCCAAACAGATATCAGAGTCAGTGTCCACAAAAACCTTCATATCCATTACCTAAGGACAAAAAAAATGGATATGAAATAGTACTGACAATCTTCCTGGGAATGAAAACCAAACTATACATTATAATAACATTTGAAGCCTTTTTTTTCTTACAACAATTGTTTACCACCAATTGAGTCTCAGGACTCACCTTCAGATTGCTATGTCTTTGTTTTGCTGAAGAAAAAAAAGCCAAACTGAAAACATTATGTTTATCACTTATAGAACCTTTTTTTTATCAAATATTTCAATTTCTTTTTATAATTTAAACTTTATCAGAGTAATTAAAAATATGCTGATATCAGATTATGCACCTTTACAGACATTTAGTGTATAGTCATCTGTAGGAGAATATTTTCAACAAAAGAGCATGCTTATTTTCGGGTTTATAATTTAACTTCTAAAATATTAGACTTTATGCTTTAGCTATAAATGGCGCTGAGTAGATGAGATATATTACTGAAAATCTCATGTAATAGGCAATTACAAACACGCTCGCTGTCAAGTTTAGTTTTCTCTTTGCTCAGCTCTTTCATGCATTCAAGCCAAGACTTGCATCATAAGAGAGGAATTTATCAATCTCTACATTTCACATTCATGTCAGTGTTGTCATCTGTCATGGCAAAATAAGGGAGCAGATTCAAATGCAATGCATCTGAATCATTTGCCTTCAATTAAAAGAAATTCTGTTTATTGATAATCACCTTCAATAGCTCTGGATTTGCAAAAGCCATGATACCCTCAAAAATAATGACATTGGCACCATAGATTGTTTTCTGGAAAGAAAGAAAGTCATATACTCAAAAGCAATTTACAAGGCGCCTTTATATCATAGCAATGATTAAACAACACAATAAAAATTTTTTTTGATACATGTTTTGGCTTTTCTGGTTTGTTAGTTTTTTTTAATTATTTAAAAGAAAAGCGTGGAGGGAAAATTTTTATCATAATTATTATTCAATGACAACCCATTTATTTTGCAAGCGTTTCCCTGAAACTGCTTTGTTGATTAAGAACTTGTTCGTCTTAGATGTTAGATATAATTGGAAACTAATTTTTCCTATAAACATTTCAAAAGATGTGTGGGCTCTTTATCTATGACATCAATTCTCACCATTTGCTTTTCCCTTGAGTGTGTGGCAAAATTGTATATTGGAACATTGACACTCTTTCCTTCTTTGAGTCGTTTTAGGGTGGAGATTACAAGATCAAAGTCAAAAGCATCTGGGTGATCAAAGTCATACTCATTTGCTTCTGCTCTTTTATGTTGTTCTTCATTTAGGACCTGAGGAAAATGCAAACAAATGAGAGGAATTGAAGAATATCATATGTGTTCATTGCTTTGTACAACGAAAACATATATCTTGATCATTTAGTTTTTGGCATTTACTTGCAAAGAGTAAAAATGCTCGTATGCCGCAACTTCTGTGAGCATCAATATTATACAGTGGTCTCTGTCTAAGAACTTGCCACCTTAGAACCCACTAATGATGTAAAACGTAATTTTTTCCCTCCATTTTAAATCTTTAAGAATATGGTCATGATGTAAAAGGAAGGAAAGTAAAGGATGGAGCAAGCCCACATTGGTGGATCAAAGAGGTTATTTCTTGTCATCACTGTATTAAACCAAGACAAAATGTTTGTAAGTCTAGAACATAGGCAGAGGTGTTAGAAGCTCAACAAAGTGTTAGCAAACACCTGGAGATCTAAATTCCATCTCTTTTCCTTATGTGCTGGGGGCAGAGGCACACCAAAAACAGTCTAGACAATTTAAAGCTGTGGGTGAAGAACAAAAACAGAATGGGTATCCAATCACTGTAAGTGGAAAGGAGGTGACCACCCTGATAATTTTCTCTGGCTCATTTTATGCTTATCAGTCTAAGTTGCTCCTCTTTGGTTTACAACTGCCTAAGGTGATTAAAAAGGGGATTCAATATCCTTTAGAGTGTCAAGTGATCTTTCATTTGAAAGTTCACGTAATAACTTATTTTTCTTGTCTACAAAGTGTCAGTTCACAGGCTGAGGCCAGCCTCCATCTCATTGGGAAATCATATGAGTAGAGCAACTAGCCTAAATGTGTCTATGGTCCAAAGTTTAAATTTGCAGAAAAATTTTAAAAGAGTGTAAGTTTACGTTCTTCCTGTATTAAAAGAGCAATAATTCTGACATTTCTCTTGAGAGTCCAAATAACTGTAGTTTGCACAAGAGAGAAGCCAAAAAGAAAAAGTTTTTGTTTTTGTTTTAATATATAGTTTATTCATTTGGATTGGTTGCAGTATACTTCAATGACTTTTATCTTGAAGAGGGAAAATGTTCAGATTATTGTTCTTGAACACTTACAGATTCTTTGAAATCCGTGCATATCATATTTTAAACCCATATTTTCCTTCTTTTTTTTTTTTAATACATCTTATCTCCTTTTTATAAATTTTTCAATTGCTTTCATAAACCAACAAATTAAAAAAAAAATTAGCTGGTTTTCCAGAAAATAAAACTACAAAGCAGAGATCTAATGAAAGCAATACAAATGCAGTCAAAAATAAAAAAATAAAACAGTACGGTTGGCTGGATCTGCTAGGTCACATTTACCTAAAGGACGCAACGAGAGAAGGAACAGTAAACAGCTAAAGGGGCAGAGGAAAAAAAGATTATAGAAGTCTGTTTCATCAGAGCATTCACTTCAAGAGAGATTTATAAGACAAATGATGGCTTCCATCTAGGGGTAAAAAAATCATCAACAGTTATTAATAAAATACGTCTAAAAAGCCTTCCATTATGAGATGAGTGTAATTGCCCTTAATTTAGGTGTCATGTGTTTTTCTTCAAAACAATCCTTTAGCACACTAGAATTCAAGTCTTCTCACTTATAAAATATGAGTAAAAAAGAAGGTATCAATGGCAGCACTTTCATGGAACCATTTCTCCAAAATTTTCATTTGTATATACTTGATGTAATTAAACAGTTCAATTGTGAGTATAAAAAGATTAAACAATGGAAAAAATAAAAAGCCACATCTCAATTAATGATGTAAATGTTCATCTTCTTATATTATTGTGTTGTATATCACACTTCACTAACCTTATAAAAAGAGTCCATGCTGACTAGACTGACCCATGGGACATCTAGGTACTCAATAATTTTCCGGGCTACTGTAGTTTTACCTGATGCGCTTCCACCACATAATCCTCATAGCAGTACGAGAGTTATAAAGTTTAAAAAATTATTAACCTATTAAACATCAAACTTTCTTTTTTATTTTGTTTCACATCAATAATATCAAAGTACATAGTAATATAGTGAACTTGATGACTTCATTATAAGTTATATTGTCATCTCCAAATGATGCTTTAAAGAGTGATAAAACAGGTACATTAAAAACAGAAGCTAGATAAGTTAGTTGAAACAAGCCCTTAAAAGTTAGAAATTAGATATCTTTTTCACAAATAGGCATTTCTGGTTTAATCTACCAGTTAAAATCTGTAAATTTATGATAAGGACAAATTGAAGGTTAATAAAGCAGTAAACCTCTTTGTTTGATGACATCAATAGCCTTATCCAAAGATGAGAATATAAAAAAAAGCAGTTTGATTATTCAAAACAAGTACTTTGATAGAAAATGGATGAGTTTTTTTTTACCGCAAAACTGCACTGCAACTAAGACAAATGATATAAAAGTATACTTACATTTTTCAATTGTATTTATAAATTACTGAAACAGAAATGAGGACTAGAAATTGCATTGATTTAAAATAATTTTGATTTCCAGCCGTATTAAGATTTTAATTGCTTACGATGACCAGCAGAATTGAAGGGTCCTTTTACAGTGATTTATCTTAACCTTGAGGTGGTTCTTATGTTTCTGAAATTAGATGCTACATTTCCTTCAGCGAAACCACAATCTTTCCCTACAACTATGGCCCTGATTTGTTATGGTGAAGAACTCTGATGTGCCGGCAGTTGTGCATATGAAAATACTACCTTCCACTCCACAGTAAAGGCAGTGATACCTGCCTCTAGATGCCCAGTCCTGTAGATCAGTTTTAAAGGTCAATATAATTACTCTACACCCTTCTAACTTTCAATACACTGTTTACAGACAATTGAGCCCAAGCTCTAATCTAAGGTATTTTGAGCTTGCTTCTTACTTCCAGTTTTTAAAATACTGTACTCGTCTATACTTTCTGAATACCAAAACAGGTAACTTTCTTTAGTTCAATGTCCACTAGTGTGCGTTCACATAGTAATATGGAGAGAGTGAAAGTAGAACCAGAAGGGCAGAAGTTGTTTACATTACACAGGTTGATTTTTACTTTGCTAGGTTTCTTCCAAACCTGCAGAATACAGTTGATCAACACCTTGCTTGCTTCAGTCCTATTGCATTATTCCTATTCTACTATTAATGGGATAATTGTTCATCTCTGTTTTTCTTTAATTGGTGTACATGCGTATTACAAATCAGTTTTTGTTTTATATTTTGTTTTTTTTTCATTTTCTGAGATTTTTGTCTCATGTTTTTACTATTTCAATTTTTTTTAAACCCCATAGGCTAATCTTTTTTTTTTAAATGTGCCATTATGAATTTTTTTTTCTCCACTGTAAATAAAGTAGAAACATCAGATCTTTTCCAAATTTACCTATGACAAAAGCGTTTTTTAGTTGGCCCTCTTTATTGTACCAAGGAGGTCTGCCCGCTGTGTAAAGTGTGCGCCTGCCATGAGTGTGTAAAACTCGTGTGCCCTCTGGTTTATGTGAGCCTGGAGCCCGGTGTCTCTTCTTTAAGGAGGTTGCAATCTTTGGACTCTTTGGTGTTCTTGGAGGATTTGGGCTCATGTTATTGGGTAGGTCAGTGCACACTGTGAGTGGAGTCACCTGGTCTGAGTCACCCTCCCCACCATCTTCACTTCCTCCACTGAAAAAATGTAAGGACGAAATTGGGAAACCAGTTGAACAATGTATCCATAAAACTTTTCAGTTTTCAAGCCCTCAAAACCAGTTCACGCCTAACCATATGATTCCACAATTTTAATTTAAAGGAAAGCAAACTTTCCAAGGCCAACTGTTTGATGGATTATTTTTACAAGACATATTACCGGTATGGAAATGTTCCTGAATTATTTTTACATGGCAAATCATGTTCTACTTATGTAAAAGTAGGTTGTGGGTGAGTTTTTGAACAGCTTGTGATTTATAGGCTAGGCCATAGCCCATACATACAATGTGACAACACATTGCTGATCACAACAAATTATTGCGATAGGCTGTAAAATAGATATATTGCTTTTTGCATAAATTTCTGCGCATGTGTATTCTGGAAACTAATATTTCAGATAACTAATTACATGCATCATATTTTGTTATTCAAGAACCAAAATGCAAATTTTATATTATACATTTTATGCAGTCAGTATACTCTGAACACACGCTACATTGCCCAAACACTCACTTTAAAATTGGTAGTGATTACCATTAAAATGGAAGAGATAGCTACACTTTGTGGAGGAATGGCTCTCAATTATCACATTGCAAAGACTGCAAGCTGTGCAAGCATTTGCACTGTACACACAAAGTGAAAGAGGAGTAGGAGGAGGACAGGATATGAATAACCCTGTATGCAAGGGATGGAAGATATCATAGGTCTTGAGAATTGAAGCTACAGATACAAGGAGGAGAAAATGAAGCAAATCCAATACCTGTCTACCTCGCATGTCGCGTGCCAGTCAATACGATACAACAGCTACCATTTTGGTCTCAAATTTAAAAAAAAAAAAAAAAGAACCAAAAGGTATTCAAAAATAAGACCTTCCTTCCCCGCACAAGGTCTGTACAATCAAAGGAAGCAACCTAGTATTTATGACATGCCACAAGGGAAGTAATAGATCTTTTCTAAATACTTCTTTTATAAAGGCATGCTTCTCTTAAATGCACGTTATTGAACCCTCCAAAAGACTTTGCGTTTATCCTGAGACTACTGTATATATTATATATATATGGAAAGATATTTATAGTATATATATATTTTCTTTTTTTTTTTTTGGGCGGGGAAGGCATGGATGGGTTTAATGTTTAAATTTTAAATTTTGCCTTTTGATCTTAATTAACATTTTCTTCAAATCAGCCTCAAAAACGTATGTAGAAACATTAATTGTACCCGCTAGGTCAGTGATGAATGTATGGGTTAAATTTCATTCCATGTTTATTATTAATTGTTCCTTCTTTATAAATATTTTATTGAACTCTGAGATTGGATTATAATTCTTTATGTATGAGCGTTTACTTTTCATTTGCTGTTGTTCTAACAGGTAAAAATTCAATGTACTCATAAGTTTTGAGAGATTTCTCTCCATCTCAGGTGATTGACTCCACTGTAATTTGATTTAAAAACAAATTTATAGATATTTATTAAATTCCGAAAAACCTGTTTGTTTGATATGAGTAACTTCCATTAACAAAGCTGATTAAATGAAATACTAAAAACTATAATAATATGACAATGATAATAAACTGATTTATCAACATAAAGACCAAAAACATTGATGAAAAAATTGATTAGGAACAAATTAGAAGTGCAATTTATTTACATGACAGTTAAAAAATTAACCTTGTTTCATTAAAACTATTCCACACGTAACAGATTAACAAACAAAAATAACCCCACAAGTTATGTAAAACTATCCATTCCGTCTAAAATAAAGGATAGGGTCTGGGATGATGAAAAGGTATCACAGACTGAACTTTTTTTTTTAAGTATGAAAATGAATAACATTTCAAGTAAAAATAATTAAGTTTAAAAAGAATAATTATAAAGTTTTGAATTTCAAAACATTGATTTTACAATTATTTTATTGATCAAAATGGGCAAATTTATTTCATATATCTTCTGAATTACATTTTGGACCTGATAAATATAGATAAATCTTGTGGAACTATAGGCCAAGATCTAAATCTTCTGATAGCTATATTTTTTTGTATTCTTGATCTAGATTAACTGCTGGAGGCAGTTTACAACAGCTTAAGGAAGGACTTCCAAATGGATACAGACCACAGATTAAGGAACAGACAGGCCCTTAGGGATGTCCCAGGTATTTTTGTAATTTTCTGGTGCTGCCATAACTGTTTTGGTTAAAGGAGGTGGAAACTGTATTTATCCTATGTTGTAAACAATAGAGTTCTGTTGGAATATTGTGTAAAAAAATTTCCTAAAGACTGATAATCATTTATTTTCATAATAAGTGGACATTTTTTAAAGTTTGCAGAATTTTTTTTAATGCGTTACTGTTTTACAAGGTTAAAACAAATCAGAATTAATAAGATCATTGTGAGTGTGTGTATGTTGATGCTTGCTGGTTTTATTTTGTTCAGATTTTTCTTGTTTGGAAACTTAATTGAGGTGCCGAACAGATTTTCTTTCCCTATATCTTACAGTTGAAACTTTACATTTCTTTTTCATGCCTTATAAGTTAAAAATTGGTTTGAAGTAAAGTTCTATAAATACAATTCAAAAGGTAATAAAATATTACGTGCTTTACATGTTTAAAAAAAAAAAAAATGTGAGGGTTTGTCTACCTTTAATGTCTTTAAAATTTCAATATATTCAAAATTCGATAATTGATCTGTCACAGGCTAGATGTAGATCTAGGATATCGTGCCACTAATGCATCAGATAGGCTGTCTTTGCTACATAATTAATGCTTCACAATATTCAGAATTTACTTTGTAAATTGCTAGATCTAGCTCTAGTAATTTCAAGTTTATGGATCAGTGGCCACTGCTTCAGGTGTTTTAATCAGATTCAGACCCACTAGATCTAGATGGAAAGAATTGACACCAGGTGCATCTTTTTTTTTATTTTGAAGTACTGTATTTAAATATAGAGGGTAAGTTTGTGGATGTTTCATAATAGTTAAGTATTGTTTTTTTTTAATTATGATAATGAAAGGTGACAGTTTGAGTAACCACATAGGGCTCAGTCTATAGCAGAAAGGTGTCGATTTCAGGCTGTGATTTAGATAAAAAGACATAGTTTTTCGATTTTTGTGAATTGAGAAAACTGTCGTCTTAAATCACGGTAGAAAATTAGCCACACAAGTTGTAAATTTTTAAAATGGGTCATTCACAATGCTGGTGGGTTGTCCCTTTCATGCTTTTTGTCATGAGAAGGAAGTTTCTTGTGACCAAAACTAGTATGTCGGATAACCTTAGAGATCACGAAACGAAAGGACAGAAAAAATGAAGTTTTTGCTTCGGGACATCTGCGTTTCTCATTAACCTGTGGTACAGACCACTATCATGCTAAAGCGGACTTTGTTTGATTGGACTTGGTTTGTTTGGGCGAGTTTTTTGTTGTTTCTTTTCGTTTAGGTTTGTTTTGTTTTTGGGAATGGAAGGTAAATCGTTTTCTAACAATGAATTACCAATTAAAAACATTTACGACATCATACATCCTTTTTCGTACTATACCAACGTACCCAATCGGAAGTCCTACCCAGCATGGTTAAACAGGCACAGATTTGAATTTATTTGTTCAGATTTGATAGGTTAAACTTGAAAAGCTTAAGGCATACCTATCGGACGCGGAATTTGCACGAGGTTGAGCCTTAAAATCGAACACGCTGTCAGTCATGACTGTTGTTGATTTTAGTGTCCTAAAATCCTGAAAAACGGTGTTAGGGGTACTGGGTCTGTATTCCTGTTTCAAGTATAAGTTTAAAGTTCAGAAAACAACCACGAAAGTTGCTTTCTTTGAGACTATCTCGACAAATCCATCTAGATTCCTAGATCTAGTTCATTCTGTAGTTCATAGAGGAGTGGATCCACTTGTGTAGTGTTTACTTCCAAATTATTGGATATGAAGTATGCACCAGTCATGGCAGTTAAAACATGGGTAAATCTGGTATTGAAACTTGCCTAGCAGAGGTTGTGGGAATAGTATGTAAGGTAGGAGCAGAGGCACTGGTTTACACTTTATCATCAGAAACCGCAACAGCTTAGTGCCTAAAATATTAAGAACCTATAAATATTAGCCGCAATGTGGTAGTGACATAATGACACTTTCTTCCTATTGTAAAACTTAGAGCTGTCAGTCCTGAGTTGATAGCCGTCAAACTTTACATCATCATCATCATCATCATCATCATGGAATGCCGTGCCGACCATGTTCCTCCACGACTCTTTGTCCTCATTATGTCACAATCAGGTCGCCCTTCGCCTCTACCCATCCATCTTCCCAGCCCGTCCTAAGATCTTTTCTCTCAGTCTACCTCCCGCTCTCTTCCCATTCATCTTTCCAGTTGTAAGGACGTGTTCCAAATTACATGCATGTCTATGCATGACATGGCCAACAAACTTTGCTTGTTGTGTCCTGATTCTTTAGATGGGATTTGATTTTGTGTCTACCTCTTTTAAAACACTTTCGTTTACCGTCCATGAGGCTTTCAGGATTCTTCGTATGAACCACATTTCAGTTTCTGTGATCTATTTCTCGAGATGTTTGCTCTTGTCCAAGTCTCGCTGTCGTACATAAAGACTGGATGTACATAGCTCAGGAGCACTCTTTGTCTCACATAAAGGGATAGTTTGTTATAATAGAGGTATGAATAAAACTAGGGGTGCGCATCATGCAGTACTGGTGAGATCAGGTAGTGGAGACTTGCCGACATTTTTTTTCCCTAGGATAGTCCGCTGTTGTCGCTTTCTTTGAATTGCATTTACGGCATCGGTGTAACTTTGCTTTATTTTCACGATCTTCGGCTTTTATTTTCGATTGAAGAAAGTGTAAAGACAAAAATTTGTTTGTTTGTTTTTTTTCATAAAAGATTTTTTTTAAATAATTTGAAACTGAACATCAAATACTACTTCCATCTTAAAAAGGAAAGTACACATCAGTTTTGTAGATCCGGATCTGATGATTGACCTCCGCTACAAATAGTAAGTGAAAGAAGAAGAAGAAGAAGAAGAAGAAGAAGAAGAAGAAGAAGAAGAAGAAGAAGAAGAAGAAGAAGAAGAAGAAGAAGAAGAAGAAGAAGAAGAAGGAGGAGGAGGAGGAGGAGGAGGAGAAAGAAAGAAGAAGAAGGCGGAAAAGGAGAATAATAATAACAACAACAATAACAATAATAACAACAATAAATAAAATAATTAAAGTAAAGATCTAACAAAAACAAATTAAATTGTATTACTACTGTCAGCTTGAATTGATACATGTAATCGACTATAATCTTGCTTGCGCAAACAAATCTAAAGTGAAGCAAAATTGGAACTTATAAGTAGTTCTAAATTTTACTGTCTGGCAAAATTACATGTATTATTAATGCGGTCATATCATCATTATTTTTTTGTCAGTCATACACGGATCCTTAGACATTAATGCAAAGAAAAATTATTTCTGTCCAATCGCAAATGGTCTTTGTTGTAACCACAACTTTTAAATCATCCGATCTCAAAGAATATTAACCAAGTAAGAATGTAGAGATTCGGTATCTATATTTTCTAAGTTCTCTGCTTAATAATTTCCATGCTTTTTCATATTTTTAATTTTAATTTATAATCGACTTAAACCTAGATTTAAATGTAATTGAATACAGGCCGTGATTAAGCTATTTTTGAATGTTCACACGTGCGCATCGTAAAAAAAGAAAGCCTCAGTTCGTGCGTCTCTAAAAATATATAAAAAATATACATTATAATCTCGCTCGCACAGTGACTGGGCAATTGGCTTGTCTGCCCTTCAAACAGCGCCATATTGGCTGTGCTAGTTGGCTTTTCTATAACGGTCTCCAGATATTCTTGAATATTAGTCAGAGTATGTTTCATCTTCTGAAAGGTCTGTTTGGCTTGTCCTAGTCTTCATATTTGTGTCGCATGTTCTGTTTTCTATAATCATCAACCTTAAATACCGGTATTTGAATATTTCTAACTGTCTCAACTCGTAATTCTCAACTTTCAATTTGCATGAGGTGATAACTTTTCGCCTGAATAACATAATTGTCTCGATTTTTTTTCCGTAAAAGCTGAGTCTCATTTTCTCGCTTTCTTTCACAATGGTATTTAGTAATGTCTGTAGATCACTTTCATTTTCTGCTATGAGGACGGTGTTGTCAGCATACCGGATGTTGGTGATGATATATGCCCGCCCATTTGGAATCCTGCCTTACCTTGAATTGAAACTTTACATAGTAATTCTATTAAAGATAATTATCCTTATTACTTAGTCCTCGTCATTCCTCAGTCATGTAGTCTTACATCTAGATTAGTTCTAATTATTTTGAGAAGTTTGGGAGAATCCAGGGTTACATGGGAAATTTACTAATAAGTACATACATGTGTGGTGGTCATATAGATTTTTTTTTTTTAGATAAATTGGAAAAATTGTATGCTATTACAATGGGATAGGCTAATTTGTGTATATATTGAACTATCATATTAGGCTGAATCACCCACATGCCTTGCTTTAACCAGGAATAGCGAGATGTGATCGTGATTAAGCAAAAATTTGAGCTTTACCATTCTTGAGTCGCTTCAGCTACACAATCGAGTGGTGAGTTTTCATAATGAGAGCAAACTAGTTTTCTAGATTGTTCTGAGACAATTCTTTTTTTTTTTTATTACGCGAAAATGAATGAAAAATAATTATTGTTGAGAACTATTAACTAAGTCATTTTAGGGGAAATGGCATCAAGACTTTTTTCCTTATCGTAACTATATTGATAAGTATTCTGATTTTAGTACTTCTTGTCGTGTGTTATGTGATCAGAATTTTTAAAACCTGAATCCCTTTTTATTATATATCGATACTTAAAAAATCGAATTCTTATCCTTTTTACGATCTAATGTTCGATCGTATGGATTATAAATTTATGCAGATTTCTTGATCGCTTACAGCGGGTTCAGATCTCTGTTATTTTCAAATCAATCATTTTCTGACATATTTTTATTTTCCTCATTTATATTTGAGCTTTCGTTGAAGAAAGAAAAAAAATCAATTACAATCAAGAACGGTTTCTTTTCCAAACAGGGTTCTTCTTCTTTGAAATTCATATTCTTCAGGAGCTCAAAGCAACATTGAGGTGTTTTTGTTTTTTTTTGCTGACTACAGGTACCACGAATAATGGACGACAACCAAGGAGCCTGAAAAACATGGCCATTCGAAAACTAAATTAATGCTTACTACCTATGCTGCAGAGCCATCCGCAGCACTGACAATGTCGAGGACAGGTAGAAATCTATTCTGGCCTTTCTGGTCTCCCTATTTCACTGTTACCCCACGGAGGACCATCTTCGGCGCTAGTGCTAACCGCCTGGTGAACCACAGGTTAATGAGGACACGTTCCCTATTTTGTGTGGAGCATAGTCATGGTGTTGTTGTTGTTTTTTTAATTAAAGTACCATAGCAAGAAAAGAATTCCATGACGACCACAATCACCATATCCTCACGTGACCTCTGATCTTCTCCAACGCTGCCGCAGACACAAAATGCAAAACGCAAAAGTAGCAAACGAATCACTTCAAAACAAGATCTGGTTCAAATGCAACATACTCCTGCGCCATTCCAATGACAAGATGGCCTTTTCCCTCCTCTCTGTCATTATGGGGTTCAACCTTGAACCATCTCATAATGTTTATGGGGTCCAGTTGGCGGTTATAATTATAAATTTATATCTTTAAAGACGCAGGCCTACACAGGTACCAAGAGCAGTAATAATTGTGTAGCTATTAGGCAAATAATTAAATTCATAATCTTATAATTATTTTTTTTTTTATTTAAAAAGAAACCTTTATAACGCTACGACAATTTCAAGAGTTCAATTTGACAGAAGGGTTACAAAAATAATTTATCTCTTCTGCTGCAATTTCTTTTCTAGACGAGTTATTGTAGATCTTTAACTATATACCGGTACCCACAAAAAGGCAGCCTGCTTAGAAAAAAATATATATGATAAAATTGCCGATTATTATTTCTTTTTTTAAACAAAATTATTTTCATTAGAAGTAAAAGATGATAGATAACTACTCATGTTATTGTTTACTGAATTTTGCTCACTCTGACTTTATGACTTAGCAATGCTTTTCCCACGCCATAATTTTATTTAAGAAAATTTACTTTTGATCACATTTTGTTCTAAACTTCTATTTAGATACTTTTTTGTTTTTGTTTATGTTTTAACCATTGTTTTAAATTTAGATAGATATAAGGTTATTAAAAATTAACCACAAATCAAAGAACTAGTAGTATTCCTGAAAACGATCTTTACTTGATGGGCTTACAGTGAAGACTTTAAAAAAATCAATACCTGCCAGCCAAGGCGAATTCTTATCTGATTTACGAGCAAAGCACTAAAAAATCGCTCTACTTCTTAGTTATTATAGGTTTAACAGAGAATATGATTTGTTGGAAGCTGTGAAGTGTCGTGCAAAGGTTATAATTGCAAATAAAAAGGGGGAAATGTTAGGGAAAAAAAAGAACGCATCGGCGGAAAAAAATTAAGATGGTTCTTTAATGAGTTAAAAGTCCTCTAAGTTTTCCAAGGAATCTTATACGGAGACAGATTTGGATAAAAGACGAAGAGGGAGAAAGAGGCAAGACGTGACAGAGTAATAATTAAAGTACTTTATAGTACTTACCCTGTTTACCTAGCCTAGACCTATTTCTATTTGCTAAGAGGAAAGGTCTCACCCATGATCAAGGGGTCCTTCATTTTTTTAAGCTAAAGGAATCAAAGCGTAGAGTATGGGTTGATTTTAAGACGAGTTATGCTTTCCAGGGAAAAGGAGAAAGTGTCTTGGAGAGAAAAGCAGAAAGCGAAAGAGCGGAAGATGGAGAGGCTGGTAAGTATATCGGTAAATAGGTAGGTAGGGAGAGTGAGAGACAGAGAGACAGAGTTTAACTGGTCAAACCATCCCCAAGTTTGATAAGAGAAATGAGTTATTGGTCGAACCGCCAGGCCAAGGGGAAGAGGGAGGAGTTGGTGAAGTTAGAAAAAAAATGGGATTGAAAATGTTTTTTTGTTTTGTTTTGTTTTGTTTGTTTGTTTTTTTTTGTTTTGTTTTGTTTTTTTGTTTTTTTTTTTTTTGGGGGGGGGGGGGGTACAGTAGGGAAGGGGCGAACTCTGGCTGAATTTAAATGGCACATCAACAAATTGAGGGCAATTTCTAAACAAGAGTTGTATAAAAAGGTCGGTGATAGTATTTGGCGAGCGGTGAATTAAAAGACGAGAATCATGTTCCTCCTCTATCACAATATTCTGTGCCTTGATTACCCTATTTCAGATCTTAAATGTTCATTCCCTTTAAACTTTTCTTTTCGTGTCACTGTCACTGCTGTTACTATTGTAATGTCATATCCTACTGCCTTTCTTAACTTTAATTCGGTCACTGTCTAGCTTACTCTAACCCTGTTGATCCTTGAGCAGTGCCAAGTAACTGCCAACGCATTGATCTTTCATGCGAACCAACACAGACGCCTTCTCGAGATAACATGAGAAAACTTGGGAGACGGAAAATGTCGTAGATAAACAATCGCTCGCCTCGGCTGTTGCTGATTGGTCGTATGAATCAGCAGAGAAATCATACGGACTGTGAAAGGAAAAGTAGAGATTGCTTCCCTTGAATTGATCACAACTTATGTAATCAAAACCTTTAACAGCTGATTTAGCCGACACCCGATATCTCTACTCGGAGGTTATCGGCCGCTCAACTCTCACTAATCCATCTAATAATTATCTAATGTCAAGCGATTTTACATCCATCTCATGTTTTGCATTTCCGTATCCATTACAAACGCTCCTAATCTGAGATTTTGCAACAAAACAGCGGCTGAAGTGAATCATCGATCTAGATCTAGGATCTAGATTTTGTAGATCTAGATCTAGATTCTAGACTCTCTAGTTTTGGATCTAGAATCTACTGATTTAGAACGAGAGTAGATCATCGTCATGGAACCCAATCTAATCTAGATCAAGATCTAGATATTCTAGCATTTTTTAAAGTCAAGAATGCTAGATGAGATTTGTTTCTAGATCTAGTTTCCTGGTAATTTATACGTGATCAGTGTCAAACTTTTACAAATTTCAAAATGATTTCCAGCATGATTCGATTGGGAAGTCAATGGGCCTTTTCTCATTTGACAATGGGCACTATCATGATATCATTACTTGCATCCATGATGTGTCTGTCAGCTGGGATTTTTTTCCTTCTCTATCGACCAAAGAAGGTATGCAATTGTTTATTCTAGTAAATATATTTCTTGCAATACTAAATCTTAACATTTAGAGAGAAAAAAAGAACTTCATGCTGTTAGAATAAAAAAAATGCTTTGTTTTTAGTTATTGGCCTGTCTGACCCCTTAACATTATCCAATGATTTTCTTCACCCTCATTCTCTACACACACACCTGCCACTAATTAGAAGCTTCACCATTATGAAATTGAAAGAGAATAGCTGTACCCAGTACTGAAATTCGGATCCAGCTCTAGATTCTGGATCTTGTCATGAAATAGGAATAATCTTAAAAATTGATTCTTACAATATATTCACTGAATTTTGGCTCAAAAGTGTTTTTGGGTGAAAAAAAGATAAAATTGCAGATATTGGCCCACCCCACGACGGGCTTCACAATTGAATGTTTCCCGATGAAATTGAAATGTTTAGTTTAATGGGATTTTAGAACAACACAAGACGCTTAAGTATATTAAAAAGTATTTATTTGCAATGAATAAAACCTTCATATTCGTGTTCAGCATATCAAATTCATTAAGAATAATGGGTGAGTTGAGCTGATATCTTCAATAATACCGAAAAAAAAAATAAGGCTTAGGTAATTTGATAAAGCTGATTGTGGAATGAGAATGCGTAAATGCTAGGCATCACTTTTAGATTACTGTAGTGTATCACATTATTTCTTCGGGTAGTTATGGAATGAAATCTTATTTCTTGCTGATCATTGGCTAATAGCAGAGTTGCCAAACCTCACAATTTTTTCGTGAGGCTGACGAATATTACCTTAATTACTTGAACGCTTTCCCAAAAGCTCAGTGAATCTTACGAATTTTCTTTATTCTCTACGTGTACATAAAGTGTAATATAATATTCTCTGACAAGTTTGAACAAAGTAGTTCACGGAGAAAAAAACCTTCTAAAGTTGATGTAATGATACATTGTAACTAACAGAAATCAATAACAGATTCAGTAATGTAATCTCCTAATATTAAACTTAACACACACAAAAACTGTCATCATAAAAAATGTCGCTTGGCTTTATTAGCATGGGGCGTGTCATCTTACTAAAAAAATTGAAATCTCACCCAAAAAATTTGTAGGGGTTGAGAACTCTGTAGTAGCATGATCCGATCTGTTTTAAAATGAGTTTTAAATATAATGTAATAATCATTTCTGATCTATAATTTTATACAGATGTTATCATGTATATATATATACAAGCATGAGACATCCATTGTATAGTTAAGTAGTCCAAGCAAGTGTTGGTGAGAATGTCGAGTCACTGTTATTCAAATCTTCCCTATCAAAGTAGCTAAGTAAATTTTGCACATTTGCTATTCAAGTTTAAACCCCTTTTGCAAAATAGTATATAAATGTATATATTAAGGTTTTTTTTCTAAGGCTAGGCATGGCAGAGAGGGCAGATCATGCAAATCCAGGGTTAGAATCCCACTTAGGGCAAGCATTTGTTTTGCTATATCCACTCAATCTGAAAGGGTGCTGTAGCCACTGCTGAGCACCACCTTTACTTATGAAATAAAGAGATTTTCCATGTCTCACGTCTCAAAGTCAATTGTGACATCAGTTTTACATTCATAATAATAGATCTCTGAAATGGTAATAGCAACTAATATTCTTGTAACAGTGATCAGTTTAGTATTAAATTTTGCTGACGGATGACAGTTTGACGTTTCAAGATCATTCACTTCATTTTTAAAATTGAGAACAGAGAATTAGTTTTAGAGTAAAGATCTATTCCGGATAGAATTCTTGCCTAACTTAAAATTAGAAATGAATGTTTAAGTGCTTTTGTGAATGGAAAAGTATATTTTACCTTGCCTCCCACCTCCCTCAATCAAACCCTTCTTCTGTCCTTTTTTACTCTTGCATCCTTACAGGATCATCATAATCCTCCTTATTGCTCTTCTTTTTCTCCAAGGCAATATATAATCTCCTCCCCCTGATATTCTTTTTTCTTCTTCTCTGAACTCAAGCTCTCCCATGATAAACCTTGATATACGTCTAATCACTAGAAACAAGCATAAAACTTAAAATTACAACTTAAGTCTTAATTCATCTTTCTTTCTTAGAACGTTTTTGACTTGTTACATTGTGTAATCACAAGGCTGCTATGACAAAATGTCTTTCTATCACTTTGCCATTCTGATCTCTCCTTTACCTATTCAATTTGGGTCTGCATGAGTCCTCATCCTATTGCTAAGACAAATTAGCAGTCATGTCGGTGGCTCCAAAAAGGTCTTAAATAGATTACAATTTTTACATCAAACAAATCTTATTGAGCTCAGTTGATAATACGTCTTTTAGTTTAAGTAAAAGATAATCATAGGCTTTTGCAAGAAATTGCCTATGATTTTAAATGTCCCAAAGCAATAGATGGCACATATAATCTATTTAAATTTCAATTCCACTAATTTCATGTCGTGTGAAGAGTTATGCATTGGAGTTACATATCTCATAGTCAAATCCTCTGGAATTTTTCAGCCAAACAATGGATTGCCAAACACTGAACTTTGCATCAAGAATTTATTATATCGCTTTCATTTTTTTTATACTTGATCCTAATGCAGTTTTTATTTCTATATTTGTCAGAGACCATATGTGCTAAAACCAAGTAGAGCGTTCAAGCCAAGTGATCCAGATATAATTATCATTGGCTCTGGAGTTGCTGGGTCGGCAATGGCATGTGTGCTTGCCAGAGATGGCAGAAAGGTTACCGTCATTGAGCGAGATATGAAAGAGCCTGATAGAATCGTAGGAGAATTGTTGCAACCTGGAGGAGTTCGTGCTCTCTCCAAGCTTGGACTATCTGGTCTGTATTAGAAAATAAGAAAGAGAAAGAAAAAGTCACAAATGGTATTACTAAAAGATATCGCCTTTTTATAAAACATCTACTTAGCAAAATTTCTTGCTATTTTGAAAACCTTTAAAAATGATATAGATTCAGTTCTTTTTAAAATTCTATTTAACTGTCAGAAGGCATATTTTGAATAATTGTATGACTTTGCTAAATTGTTTTCTGTTAACTATCTCTGTGACTAGAACATTGTTAAAAATCAAGATACTATACAGATCAGATACAAAATTTATGAAGGGAAAAGTATGCTGTCTTGAAATAAAAATGGTAGCTCCAATTGAGCAACTGAAAAATTTCTGCAGCTTGAAATATGTTATGTTTCAACAAAAACACTTAAAGGCAGTAGGTACAGTTCATCTGAGCAAAAGAACATGAATGCATATTCTGTTTTGTAATTTGTCTCCCTCTAGTTTGCACTGAAGGCTTGGATGCTCATGAAATCAAAGGATATGTTATACATAACTTAGAAGCAAAAACAGAGGTGGTTGTACCCTACCCAAAAGAGCTGGAGAGTGATGAGGACACAAAAATAACCATATCTGGGAGGGCATTTCATCATGGAAGATTTATCATGTCCTTGCGTAAGCAGGCACAACTAGAACCTAAGTAAGTTGTACATCTTGACATTAATCACATGGTATCACAGTCTATTAAGTGCAGAAATTGACTGCCTGTTGTATTTTTATTTTTTTTATTTAATATTATGTATATTCTGTCACAATGTTGCCTTCATTTGATTTGAATATAATTAAAAAAAATTTTTTTTAAAGAATTTTCTCAGAAAGCAATAGGTGCTATTTTACAATGCTTCAAATTTTATTAAAATGGAAGAACACTTTTTGATCTATCTAGTTCATTTGACTATCTGGAGTCTTGGATTAATCTTCCGTGAAACACAAGTTATGAATGTTAGTAATAAATTTTGTTTGCCAACAGTGTTACTTATATTGAAGGGACTGCAAGCAAACTCATTGAAGACAATGGTATAGTGGTTGGAGTGCAATATAAAGCCAAAGCTGAAGCTGAAGTTAAGGTATTAATTTTTCATTCCTTTGTTCTTTCTTATTTGTGTTTTTTTATCCCACTCTGTTATTTAAGATACTAATCATGCCTCCGTAGAATGATATTTTATTGCAATTTATTTTTATCTGAGAAAGATTTCTTTTATGAACTCAAGCACAAAGTGTGAGCGAATGAATTTTAAACTTATTGCCTTGCTTATCTCAAAATTAAAAGCACTGAAACAACTTTAATGAAATAAGTTTTTGACTTTTTGATTTTTTTAGCTTAATATTTTTTTCTTTCTATTTTGTATTTGATTGTCAATGTTGATGGAATGGTTTGCCTTTTTTACTGCTGCAAAATATGACTTTGAAGTATCTGAATTCAATGTTTTTAGCATCAATCAATTTATCAGGTGCTTTGCTCTTTAGTGTAGGCAATCATGAGCTTCCAAACATCTCTATCCCTTGTGCTTTCAGTGCATTTATCATTTGTCATACTTTTAGCCACTTTGTTAGTCCATCCAACATCTTTTCACACCGTTTTACCCAGTTGCGTTTTCCTTCGATCATTCCAGTTGTCAAAAGATGTTCTAGTTTCTTTCTTCTCATCACAAGACCAAAGAGGGTTGCCTGGCATTTACATATTCTATTTATGAGAGATCTTGTCGTGTAAGGTTACTGTAACATTGTTTCATAGTATTTCTTTGCAGTCCGTTAGATTTGTAGCACTCTCAATAGGAACCACATTTCTCTTGCCTGTTTCTTTTGCAATTATTTTGAAATTTATTTCTTGAATTGTGTATTGTCATGATTGATCTTTGTAAATATACCTATAGTGGGTTGCAATTGCCTTCTGAGCTGTTGTGTCCAACTATTGCCCCATAAACTAGGGTCTTCTGCTTGGCCAGTTTGAGTGGTTCGCAATTAATGACATTTTATCAATTGCCTAGCATTCATTCACCACCTGCTTTCCATTGCTTCATCGTAACCCTGATAAGGGGGTCTGTGTGGGTACTCGGTCTTGCCCAAGGACCTCCCATAGGCTAGCAGAGAGAAAGACTGCCTTACTCTACTTTCTCAGAGTGGGCTCTGATCTGCAACCCAGTTATTTAGCATAAATTTCTAAAATTAAACCCCATGTTATCCTTTAAAATGGGTCTGTAACAAACATTATGCATAGAAAATAGTGAATTTTTATCAACTGTTTTGGGATTTTAAAAAAAATTTTAACCTGTATATCTTCAACTTAAGAAGTTCAATTGATAAGCATCTTTCTTTTTCTAAACCTCATATCTAAATTCACATTGTTAAAACAAATTTAAAAGATATTTCTTTCTTAAACTTTTAAGCTTTGTTTCTTTTCTCTATAAAAATAATGTAAATGCATTTTGAGACGAAAGAATATTGAAGAAAAGATCGAAAGTGATATGGAACTAAGGATTATTTATGTATAGAATTTAAGCTCAAATTTAGGCTTTGTATGTAGGACAATAGATTTCAAAATTTGAGGAACGCTATCTATACTAGCTGCATCATTAATTTTTGACATGTATATAACTCCAAGTCACTTAATTCCCCTTTTACTCTTCATCTGCAGACTGTTTTTGCTCCGTTAACATTCGTTGTGGACGGTTGCTTCTCCAAGTTCAGGAAATCATTAGTGAAGGAGCCAGTGCATGTTGCCTCCCATTTTGTAGGATTTTTGATGCACCACTGCCCCCAGAGAATATCTAACCATGCTGAATTGGTCTTAACTGATCCCAGTCCAGTTTTAGTTTATCAGATCTCTTCAGACTCCACCAGGATTTTGGTAGATATACGTGGAATCATGCCAAAGAACCTCAAAGAGCATTTGCTGGACTCCATTTGCCCTCAGCTTCCAGGTTTGCATCAAAATCTTTAGTTTTTTACATATGATTTTTATGATGCTTGCATGAGCAAATCAAACAAATTTTTCCCCAAGGGAATCAAAAGAATCAAAATATGTAAAGAGGTTCATAGACCTGCAGCTTCCTGAAATTTCTCATACAACTCTTCAACACATTAAAATTGGCAGAAAATGTCTAGCCTAGTTTATATAATACAAATTATGTATTTTTGAAATCTACCATTTATGCCAATTTTTGATTGCTCTTGATGTAAGAAAAAAATTACCGTATTTTCCATAAATTGGATGTTCATGGTTAGGCTTTATTGAGTAACCATTGCACTTGAAGAGCGCCACCTTCATAGGTTGCACTTTGTTTGCAAGGCATTTGTTGTGATATGTTAACACTGTGATGCTAATTAGAAATTGACTTTCATAATTGATTATATGATCAAGAATTTGTCAACTTTTTTATTTAGATTTTTATTCGTTTGGTTAGGCTTGCTTTGCTTTGTTCATAAATTTGAAATGAAACATTTGTTTTATTGTAACAATTTATTCACTTCAGAGCATATCCAAGAGTCATTCAGGGATGGAGTAATCAATGGAAGAGTGAGAAGCATGCCCAACAGCTTCCTTCCTCCCAACCCCATGGAGAGACCAGGAGTCCTAGTCCTTGGAGACGCCTACAACATGAGGCATCCCCTCACAGGTGGAGGCATGAGTGTGTGCCTCAATGATGTTGTTATCTGGAGACAACTTTTGCAGGGAATCCCTGATTTTACTGACTATGCTTCGATCATCAATGCCTTAAGAGTGTTTCACCTGAGGAGGAAGAACAACCATTCCTTTGTTGTTAATGTCCTAGCTCAGGCATTGTATGAGCTCTTTGCTGCAGAAAACAGTGAGTTTCCTTTGAAAGATTTATTATAGACAGATGCTAATCGCTATCACTGATAAAGGGAATGTAATTAGATTGTTCTGTTGAAGATTTTATTTATTCTTTATTCCAAAAGGTTTAGAATAGTTAACATGTGAATATTATTTTGCAGCCAATGACAAAGTTATTCATGCCAAAACGTAATGATCTGAAGTGAAATTAATGAAACAAATTTTTCAAAGATCATTATGCCTATAAATGGTGCCTCATAAGACAAAATGATTCATCTTCTTCAATTGAAATATCAACTATAAATATTTATCTCCTTTAGTGGCATATGGGATGATGAAAGAGATTCAACAAAAATCTTAGTGATAGAAGGCATGATCATGTATAATTTGATAATAAACAACCAAGCTTTGCTTTTAACAATATTTTTTAGTTAATTTTGCACATATAGGCTTTCCTTTGTCAAAATAAAGTTTTAAAGTGAAAATCGGAAATTTATGTGAAAAGTCATTATAACATACTGGATTTATACATAGAAATGGTAATCAGCAAACATCTAAGACATTTATAGCTTCCTTTTTATATTCTCAGAAATTTTATTAAAGAGGAATTAATATTCATTTTATGCTTTAGAATAGCACCATCCTTATATTTGGTCAAAGTAACACTATATTTTTTGGCTGTGAGCATAAAAAAGTATGCTCATTTTTTTTGTCGTACACAACTGCAAGTAATTTCTGAGACTGAATGTTTTATTTTAGCAGTAATGCAGTAATGCAACCTTTTATTTTAATAAATGGATTTTTGTTTATTATTTGAATGGTTCTTTACATAGTAGTTTATTTGTCTATCTTTTCATTTCCGAGAATTGAACACAAAATTACATCTCATTTGGAGGAAGATGGATTTTGAAAATATCTATTAAAAGTGCAGCTTGTGTGGAAATTTGTGAAAAAGATAGCCTTTTGTCACTCTGTTAAAGAATAGCGTAAATCATAATAAGAATAAAACTCACATTTATGTGTGTTTGTTTATCTGCTTATAGCTAAGGGAATTCTTATAGTTCAGAGGTGCTGTGTTTTATGATATTTGCTTTGTCGTACTATGGTTGCTTTGAAATTTAGTGCAAATAAATGAAAACCCCTGATTAATTGTCATGTAAGCTTTATGACTCTAATTTGCCCTTTTAAAATTTTTTCTACAGAGCATCTTGTTAGCATGAAGAAAGCCTGCTTTGAATATTTTCGCCTTGGTGGAGAGTGTGTCTCCGGCCCTGTGAGCCTTTTATCAGTGTAAGTTGTTTGAGAGTATCTTTTGGGGCTACCCTTATGGTGTCTTTGGTTGTAGTTTTTATAACTGTAAATGGAGTAAAATTTTATTAAGGAGTGCTATTGCAACTAATTTGTGATACTAGTTATATCATCCCCTTTTAGCAAAAAAAAAAAAACAACAGAAAGTAGTATATAATTCAGATTTCTCATTCTTCTCTTACATGCACCTCATGGAAATGAATTTTTAAAAATTTGATGCTGTATGAATCTTCCTGTTGATATTTTTTAAAATTTTGTTTTTTTTTCCTCAGATTGAACCCCAAGCCACATATACTCATAGGACACTTCTTTGCTGTAGCCCTATATGCTGTCTATTTTGTTTATCAGTCAGAGCCTCTTTGGGCCTTACACCGTGTGTTATATCGGTCTGTAATGATCTTACTAAGTGCATGTGGAATTCTCTTTCCTTTGTTGTGGGGCGAGGTCAAATCCCTGATCCTTGTGTGATTGTGTTCTTCTTATTAAATATGACTGATGGGTTAAGGATGATGAACATTTTATTTTTCATGAACAGCTCAGCTTGCTTGTTAAATGTACAAGTCAACTTTATCAGATCCAAGAGTTTCGAGGCCATGAACTAAATGATATTGTAATGGAAAGCTGTTAGTCGTTGAATTAGAGTAATACTCAGATCTACTCATGGGTTTTTTAAATTTGGAAAATGAAAATCACCTAGTCAACTTGTTAATAATGAAAAAAATATATTACAAGCATAAATGTGTAAATTGTATCTTCAATTTTGCAGATTATAGAGAAAATAATCCAAGTGAGGTCATTTTCTTTTTCTCCTCCTTTTCTTCCATCTCCTTCTTCTTCTTCTTCTTCTTCTTCTTCTTCTTCTTCTTCTTCTTCTTCTTCTTCTTCTTCTTCTTCTTCTTCTTCTTCTTCTTCTTCTTCTTCTTCTTCTTCTTCTTCTTCTTCTTCTCCTCCTCCTCCTCCTCCTCCTTTTTTTTTCTGCTTCTTAGTTTTCCTGCCAGCAGAGTTTCAGACATTTGGGTCTTCGATTTCAATGAAAGTGGATTATAAAGTTTTGTCATAGAGTATATTTTATTTATCTGCTCTGCATTATATATTGAAGTGACACCGTTGTGGAGAGAATTTTTAACATTGTTTATTTTTTGCGCTATATATTTTACAAGTGCAAGTGTTACTTAGATGCTTATGATGTGTTTGATCATAACATTTAATCTATTTTGATTCAGAGTTAGTCATTCACTTTTTATATTTAAGTATGCAAACAAATACTCCAGATGGCGAATATTATTTACATAACATCTCTCTCTTCAAAATGTTGATACTACACTTGAAATTTAAATGAATAGTTTTCAGTGCTGAATAAATCTAATGGAACAGCTGAAAGCCATTTATCAAGTACATGTAGTTATATGCATGACTTCTAAATACTTCTGTATCTCTCCTATGAAGCAAAGAGTGAAAGTATAAAAAGCAAAGCCATTTCTTCAAAGAGGTCGTCTTAACAGTTTATTCTAAATTGAATGTTCCACACATTTCGTTAATGATTGTCACAATATTTGGCAAAAAAAAAGCTGATTCAAATAAGATCTGTAAGTTATTTCTATATTTTTCCGTGATTCTTGTTTGAAAAGTTGGTGACTGTTCACATTTTAATTTAATGTGTTTAGGCAAACAGAAAAATATGATAGACTCTGATGCAGTTGTATTAATTTAATCTCAAGATAATTTTTTTTGTATGTAGGTTCGATCCATTTTATCATTATTTTTTTCTAGAAATAGAGCAAAGGGGTTTTTATGTTTTTGGAAAGAGGTCAGGTAGGGGAGATTTTGTTTTTTTCTCCAACTATCCCTTTATAAATATTTCATTAACAATCATACAACTTTCTCATACAAAAAAAATGCTCTCTCATATTTTATTAAATCTAGGTTGAAACTGAATACCTAAATTGATTTTAATAATAAATTCCGAGAGTAGTCTGTACTGCTACATTAGCCTTCTTTAGTTTATATTCAAGTGCAATGATATCAGACATAATATGCAGATCTGCAAGCATCCAAAGCATAGAAACGAAACCTATTGGTCTCTAATTAGTAATTACGATGACATTGACCAGTCTCCTTTAGCCTTTATAAGGAGTCTGAAAAAAATTATAATTATAAGTCATCAATGTTGACTGAGATTGACACATTTTAGAAATATCCTCCTTAATGTGCCATTACAATGCTGCAAGATTAGTAACAAATGAAAAGAAAAGACATCTTGAAATGCCATTGGCCATCTGTTAAATCAAGAACTAAATATAGGCTGCAGTTCTCTCATAACTATTTTGGTATGCCTCTCAATTTTCATGCCTACACTCACTCAATATCTTTGCTCAAGTGTAAAGGACTTCTCACAAAAATAGTCTTGAAAAAGACCAAACAAAAATATTGGCTGCTGTTCATCACTAGGAACATAACGTTAGAAGAGCAATTTATAAAGTACTTTGAAGTTTTAAGTTTTGCAGCACTTGGAGCTGAATGTTTGTGTGAAAGCTGTAATTTAAGTATTATTAATCGATTTGGACCTTCAACATAAATCTAAAGAGACATTCTGAGACAATGATAAAGATAATGAATAAAAAATAAGTTTTTAATATAGGACCACACTGGATGTTTCAGATTACAAAATCATGTTTATCTGAAACATTATATGATTAAAATAATATGTACAAGGTTTTTCAAATGGGTCCTAATACCTCAATCTCAATAAGGCTTGTAAAGGTCTGTTTCCAAGTAAGAAAAAAATTAATCTCCAGTGAAATTTTCTCTGATTACAAATTTTTACTGGTCCTTTTCAAAGAATGAGACAAATTTTTAGCCTATTTTATTGGAATACCATTAAAAAAGTTTTTTAGATCAACTGGCTAAATAGTTTGGATCTGGTTGTTAAATATATTGTGGGCATTCGTATAAAAGTCCTTTGTTCAGAATCAATTATTTGTTTGTGAGTGAAAAAAAAAATGAAATGGAAGTGCATCAAATATTTTACATTTTGCAAAATGATTGAACAGCTTTTCACATGTTGTATGACCTTTACCTTTTTATTTCCCCAAATACATCCTTCAATGATTTATGTTTGATTTTTTTTGTTAACATTTTTCAGAAATGATATGTACTTATGTTATTTAAATGGTAGGTGGTTTGGTTTTTTTTTTAATCATATATTGCCTATTGACTTACCAAGATTATTTTGTCTTATATGTTATTGTACTTGTAGTATTTGACTTTTGGTTTTCATTAATTCTTTGCCAACTTAACAGAAAGTGCTACTTTCAAATCAGCTGTGAATGGTCAAATCTTAATCTGAATTATTATTATTATTATTATTATTATTATTATTATTATTATTATTATTATTATTATTATTATTATTATTATTTTAGATTTTTCCAGTCTTCTAATATAAAATGTTGATTCTTTATTTGCTAGTATAAGTATTCTTATACAAATTTTATTAATCTATTTAGTACCTGTGTATTTTAACCAGCTCAAAGGCCCATATTTTCAGTGATTATGATAGAGCAATTTTAATTTGTATCGTTTTAGCTGACCATCTTTTACAATTTTTTTGTAAACATTGTTGAAGAAAATGTTAAATTTGTCATGGTATGTACGTATTTCTATTTTTTAATTATCAGCACAGCTTTATTCAGTTTTTATGTTATGCCTACTTAAGTTTGCTTTGAAATTGTTTTCATTCTTATTTTTCTAAAAATGCTAGATAAATTTACTTGCAGGCCTATCTTTTCAGCCCTGATGTGCCAGAGTGGAAGAGTTAGGAGACGTGTTCTTTGTTATAAAAGATTTGGGATTATTTTTTACAAATTTAAGATTAACATGATTGAGCTGATTCATAACCCATATTTTTTTTTGTATTATTGTTTACTTAATCTAAGTTATTTTATCACTCTAAGTCATATGGTAGAACATTCTTAAGTGATTTGTATTTATGCAAAATAGCATTAATTGTCATTGAGAGATGCTATAGGAACTTAATACTGTATTTTGCAATGTGTAGATTATGTTTTTGAAGCTTTAATAATAAGGACATTTTTTTAAACGGTGCCATGATGTTTTCAAACTGAATCACTTTTATTTTTTGCAAGTAAAGGATAACTTTGTGTTTGTGCTATCTGTGATAGATTAGATTTCATAAAATTTCTTTCAAAAGTAATTTTTTTAACATTTTTCGACAATTTTGTTTAAGACATCTAAAAGCATGTAAAGTAATTAGCATTAAGTGTATGTGAATTAAAGTTTGTTTGGTTTTTTTTTGGATGCTTTCTTTTTAAAACCTAATTCAAACTTGAGAATCAAAATCATGAAATATATACAATAATGTATAATGGGTGAAAATTTTTTTTATTCAATTTGCCTATTGGCAAAAAGTATAACATTTGAAATTTGTGTTTTTTACAAGAATATATCAGCTGTATGTGCATATAAAGAAACAAAAGATTATCTTCTTTGTGTTTTTAGTTTTGAGTGAAAAATTATGTATTTATGCCTCATATATCAAGATGGTAAAATATACACCCTGGAGAAAATCTTAAGTACATAATAAAGCGTTGAGAAAAAAATCAATCTACTTTTTTCAAAATGGAATTTATTGATTGTTTACACCTTTCGAAAGCATGGGATGTAAATGAATTTTTATATTATTGCTTGAAGAGGACGGTTCCTTTTTTTTAATTTTTTTTTTTAAATAAGTTAAATTTTATATGTGAAGCGACTTTTTTCATAGCCCACAGTTATTTAAGATAATTTATTATCAAATCTACAGCTGCAAACAGATCTGGTCATAGAAACAGTAAAATCAGTTTAAAACAATTTTGTGATCATATAAATATATGCTCAGAGAACAGTTTGGAAATACTTTTAGTATGAATTTTATGGTAGTGAACTCGTTAACTTTCCCAGTTTACAACCCAGATTTTTGGCTGCTCTAATTTTTTCTCCCCGCGTGCTGAGGATTTTTCTAACCAGTGTGTTGGAGTATGGGTATATCACTACAAACACAGTCCAAAACAATAAAGAGGGACGCAAAGTTCTTTTTTCACTTTTGACAAAGGTTTGAACCTTGCCTGGAGACTAAATGAGGCATAAAAAAATGGCATCAATGAAACAAATAGGGTATGATATGGACGTGCTTAGTACATATACAGTGTACAGTTCTCTATATTTGAAGGACATACTTGGACAATAACTGCAGGAACCAAGAAAAATTTAGAGGCAGCGGAAATGTGGTTCTACAGGAGAATGTTAAGAATATCATGGAAAGAAAAGAGGACAAACGAATCGATATTAGAAGAAACGAACCAAGAGAGATCCCTCATAAAAACAATAAGGAAAAGGCAACTGAAATTTTTAGGCCACATATGTCGCCATAAGGGACTGGAATTTTTATCTCTTACAGGCAAGATAGAAGGTACAAGAAGCAGAGGTAGACAAAGGATTACATTTCTTGATAGCTTGAGCTCTTTTGTGACAGGAAACAACAAAGACAACATAGCCTTACTGCGGATGACGGAAGATAGGGACAAGTGGAGAATCATGATCGCCGATGTCTGTTCCAGACAAGGCATTTGAGGAGAAGAAGAACTTGGTACGTCTACAGCGCCGCCAAAGGTTTAAAAAAGCAGATAATTACCCAAAATACCTATTTATAATTTCATTCCTTCGTGTTATAAGTTTAAGCATAGAGTAGCTGAGGCAGGATTTCCTGACAAAAAAAAATAATTAGCAATAATCCTTACTATTTCTTGTTTCTTGCAAATTATAACATACCTTTACATCACTCTTTATTTCATGAGAACAATATTGGCTGATTCAATTTTTTTATATTTTAACACTATCTTAATCCAGATGCCTGCCCATACATACATGGTTACGGTGTCCAGTGTCTCCGCGTTTGTTTTTCTCAGATTTCTTCCTATTTCAATGTTAGAGACAGATAATATTATTAGAAATTGATAGTCTTACGTCATGGTATTACGCTCTAATATTTTGCTCCCTGGCACGCGCTGGTTTTTATTTTTGGTGTGTTGCGCACTTCCTCGAAAAGTTTAGTGGTTTTCAAGATTTTGAATTGAGATTCAAAAATATTAAAGCAGAAAGGATAATGCTGATAAATGGTATAAAATGTTGGTGATTGTTCTGATAATAAACATAATCGTTATGATGATCTTGGTGGTGTGAATGTTGCAGTATATGCTCAATTATCAATATGAATACTTAAAAAAAGGATATCAACTAAAGCAAATTTGATGCCACAGAACAATATAAGCAAAGGAACTAAAAGTTAGAGAAAAATTATAAATGTAAAGAAAAAATTCCTCCTCGGTTTTTTTCTTTTCCTTCTCTTTATCCTCGTCCTTTTTCTCCTCCTCCTACTTCATTTTCTCCTTCTTCATCATCATCAGCCAGTCGCACGTGCGAATTCAGCAGTTAGTGTCAGATCCTCAACAGTGACATTCGGATTTTGGGCTAGAATGTTTTTTATACAGAATGGCTATCTAGATTTGGAGCGGATAGGACCACTTAGGAATATTTTGTAATCTGCATTAGTGAGACGTGACCTCAATGAGTCCCTTGAACTATGAGTTTGTAAAACATGAGATTTCTAGTGGGGGAAGGGGTGTGTTAGTGGCTTGAGCCTTTTTTTTTTTTTTTTGTTATTTAAGTCTGATGGCTAAGCTTCTATTTTGGATCCAAGAGAAACCTTAATCAGTGTCATCGACTCTGATAACTCGAAAGCAGCTTGTGTCATTTGCTTTTTTCGGATGCTTTTTTTTTTCTCAACATCCTTGTTTTAATTTATCAGCAACAGTGAGACCACTGAGGAATTATTTAATCTGATGTTAAAAAACACCTCTGATAACCCGAAAGCAGCGTGTGTCATTTGCTTTTTTTTTTTTTTTTTTTTTTTAACATCCTTGCGTTAACTTATCAGCAACAGTGAGACCATTGAGAAATCATTTAATCTGATGTCAAAAACTTTCTGTAAATAGCGAAGGTTTTTCACATTCAATGTATACCAGTCTAATTTCTCAAAGGAATTCCTTTCTTCAAAGAAAAAGAAAAAAAAAACCCACGTCATATCTGTATGCCTTTTTAGTTTTGCAAAAGTTAACTTTAAAAGATGTCGAGAAACCCAATGATCCATCAAGTTCCGTTTAAAAACAAGTATCCTTTGCTTAAAAGCCATCTTATCATTTATTCAAGCTACTCTGATTCAAGTAATTGTTTGGGCTTGTCGACTCCATCTCGGGCGATAAAAATCAATACGGTTCTGTGGAACACTTTCTTTCTGTGTTTTTTTTTTATTACTTGACAATACTTTTTTTTCTTCTTTTTTCCTTCTCTGTCTCCCTCTGTCTCTGTCTGTCTGTCTGTCTCTCTCTCTCTCTCTCTCTCTCTCTCTCTCTCTCTCTCTCTCTCTCTCTCTCTCTCTCTCTTCTCTCTCTCTCTCCATCTATCTACCTATCTCTGTGCGTGTCTTTCTTTATCTCCTCTCCCTATACCATCTCCCTTTATCTTTCTCTGGAATTAAAAAAAAACAAAACTCTCTCTCTCTCTCTCTCTCTCTCTCTCTCTCTCTCTCTCTCTCTCTCTCTCTCTCTCTCTCTCTCTCTCTCTGTGTGTGTGTGCTATCCTCGCTAGAGCTCACCACAGCTGCTCGCACGCGCCCTGTAACGATTGGCTTGAAAAGTTCCATACCTAATTTTAGCTGGAGCCATGGCTAACAGTAAAGAAGGTGACAAGAAACCTCAGTGACATACTCACGCAGACAATCAAAGCGGTAGGGAGGAGAGCATCGACAGCATCAGAAAGCGAACAACTATTTGAGGTAATAGCACCATTGGATCACGTGAAGAAATCACTTAGATTAGTAAGAACGACCGATAGGCAATACAACGCTCGCAACAATGGGCTAACAGTAACTTGTCTGCTAATATTTTAAATCCAAAGCCAACAAGGCAACAGCTTGGCTTGACTCTTTTATTATTATTCCATGGAATCGTGAGATTCAAACATTCCTCACTCATTCCGATTCCTCACTCGTACTGATCTTTTGTGTTTCAGTTCTTAACATCGGTAATAGCGCGATAAAATTCTAGTGTCCGTTTTCTTTGTGATGAGTAATGGAGGTTAGATCTAGAATACCGTGAGCTCGAGCAAGGTACAGCAGTTCTATTTTACTTTAAAATCGTAAGCTTAGAAAAGGTTACAGTGGTGATATATTTCAAGAAAATCGTGAGCTTAAGACAGGTGACAGTTGTGATATTTTATTCATAAGAAAGGCAAAAAGCCCAAGGCAGATACCGGGTACGCTTATATTTCAGCACTGACCGAGGAAGAAATAATTGTCCCCTGCACACAGCCAATCATCAGGTTGGTACTGTAATCACATAGAGAATTCGAAGCCCTTCCCCCACCTCTCTCTCTCTCTCTCTCTCTCTCTCTCTCTCTCTCTCTCTCTCTCTCTCTCTCTCTCTCTCTCTCTCCCTCCCTCCCTCTCTCTCTCTCACTGAAAACCACGGTCTACAAACGGGACCCTGGTGTCAATTTGCCGAGGCTAGGGTGCGTTTGTGTATTTAAAGACTTATAAATAGTCTTGATATATATATATATAATATATATATATATATATATATATATATATATATATATATATATATATATATCTTTTTTTTTTTTTTGCGTCACTGTAGTTTTATACTCAACTATTCAACGTATTTTGTTAGGTATTATGCTTTAGGGCAACTTTCGCAAGATCATTCAATTGATATTTTTTTTTTTTATCTTGTCTTAAATCTTCTTATTGCTGTCACCAAATAATACATGTAGTACAATTGCATGTTTTAATGCATATTTTATTTTCATAAATCATTTATAATTTTAAGCTATCATAATCGATAATTCCATGAGTGTTTTTATTTTTACTTTTCCAAGATGCAGACCTTTTCAATAGATTACACTCCACCTCCTGTTTTCTATTTCCTTTCCCTCGAGCTACACTGCAAAATGAGTTTTTCTTTTCTTTCTTTTTTTTTGCGGAGTCATGAAGTTTGACTTAGTAAAAAAATTATGCTTAACTGTTGTTTTTTTTTTCCAGCCCTTGTTTTTTATTATTATTATTTTTTTTTTGGTTAAATGATTTTAAGAAATCGCGATTAAACATGATTGTGTTTATAATATTTTTTTCTTTGAGATATGTTTAACCGAAAAAGAAAAACAAAAGCGGGTTCTTGGATTAGACCGGTACCCTTTGCGATTTACAATAAACATGGGATTAATATGATAATTTACGTCCATAGGCAATAGCACAAAAAGCAAAAAAACAACAACTGTAGAATAGATGATTACATAGAAAAATAATCACGATAAAGGTTTATTCTTTTATAATTATGCAACACCTACTTCGGTTTCCGGCCTTTTTTGTGTCTGTGTGTAGGTCTATATAATTACATATGTGCCTGTGTGTGTATATATAAATATATTGCATGGCTAATTCTCTTCTTTTAAAAAAAAAAAAAATCACCCATTACCTTTCACCTAAAATAATTATGAAACTTTTTTTTTATTTTCGAAAATGCTTTAATGCTAAAGAGGCGAGTTATACGCACGAAAGATGGACCGCTTCGAGTTTGTGGGCCCATTCATTTTATCTTCAATGACTAATTTTGCCCTCGCATTAAATCAATTTACATAATTTAGTTTCTAAACAAATTTTGCTTATTAGCTAATTATCTCTTTCTCTTTCTCCCCCAGTCACTTTGACTGTCTGTCTGTCTCCCTCTCTATGTCAATCTATTGATTTCTCTCTCTCTCTCTCTCTCTCTCTCTCTCTCTCTCTCTCTCTCTCTCTCTCTCTCTCTCTCTCACACAGTCTTTTGAGAAAGCGTTGCTCCTTCTCTCAGCCTCTCTGTGTTTCTCTCAGACTGCCTTTCTGCTCTCCATCCCACCTCTTTCTCAATCTTTCTCTCTTTTTATTTTATTTTTCCCACCCTTTACTCTCTTCTTTCTCCCCTCTCCCACAATCCGCCCTCTGTCGGTCTGACCGTAAATCTCTCTCTCTCTCTCTCTCTCTCTCTCTCTCTCTCTCTCTCTCTCTCTCTCTCTCTCTCTCTCTCTCTCTCTCTCTCTCTCTCTCTCTCTCTCTCTCTCTCTCTCTCTCTCTTCCTCTCCTTCTTACCACCCCCTCTCTTTCTGTCTCCCTTTCGTTTTATTTCTGTCTTTCACAAGCATTATTCCAATAACGTTATTGAGTGGCAGCCTGAGCCTCAGATCTTATTTATTTTTGTAACATCGCCATGGCAACTATCATTACTAATGCTTATCAACAGACTTGTCTTTAACGAGAACACGTCCGCCACTGTTTATCTCCCCTTATTATTGTCTCGTGAAGGCCTGTTCTCATTGAATTTTTTTTTTTTTGTCCTTGTCTTTTCCTTCATTGGGAATCGTGATGTTTTTTCTTCACTTAAAATGGGTATGTGATATCATTATCCATTTAAAAACTTCGTGGGACTGTAAGTTTAGCTTTGTCTCTTCCTCCTATTACAAGTGGAATAGGCCTTGAACAAATAGGCATTTTTATACCCTTGAGTGTGTGTGTGTGTGTGCAGTGAACTCAGATGTGTCTTCAAATTCAATTTTTTTTTGTTTTATATAAAGTATTTAACCTGTTACTTGGTGATAAACAAAGTTGCAAAGAGGGACAAATTTAATGTTGGATAAAAAAGAGTAACATAACTTTTAAAGTATATGAGTAGATATTTGTTCACAATTTTACTTTTTGTTATGAGTGCGGTATTAATTTCACCACGCCTGGTAGATATTATAAGACAAAGAACTTGTGATAAGAGGAACCGTGCACGAGACTTGATGCAGGCTGGGGTGAAAGTGTAAAAAGTCCACAATTTTCTTTAAAAATTGAAAAATACGTCACTTGTGAAATGATGTTTTGGAGCTAAATTTCTCAAACGAGTTACATTCCATAACCCTTCAGGATTTTGTGTATCAGGCATACGAGTATTGCATCAATTCGATGAAATTTTTAAGTATTATGACTTTGATAGACTTCATTAACTTCTTAGGACTATCGAGCTATTTCTTACAATAGTTATATACCTTTTGAAGACAGAGGGAAGTTTCCTTTTGTTGCCATACATATTAGCCTGAACTATTTTAAATTAAAAAGATATGCTTATAAGATTGACTTTCTCTCTTTTGCATGTCAAAACCGTATTTTTGTGACGCATGTCTTCTATCGCCCTTTCGGCAGCCGGATTGTCTTCGTGTAGAAGCTTAACCATTTAGCAACGACTTTGCCCCAGAGAAAGAAAATCTAAGCTTTATGGAAGTTCCCTATGTATAGATCGATATTAATATTATTTCTGTTCCTTAGTGTTGTTTTCCATCTCCGTGAATAAAATCCCAAGGGTTATTGGTTTTCTTTGAAGAAGACTTCGGAGACATTTATTTCAAAAAAATGCAACGAAGTATTTGATCGAGCAAAAAAGGTAGTATAGTAGAGTGATTAAAGAAATCTGTTTCAGGTCACTTTGAAATGGAATAAAAAGGTTACCTGTCATACTACACTAAACACTTTTACTGGAATCAAAATCTTTGTCTGTTCAGTTATTTCCATTGGCTTTCTCTAAATTTCTATTTTCAATATCTAAAAATGTTCATGAGTTGTGCAGGAAACAGAATTTCTCGAATATTGATTTCAAGGCTTAAACTATAGTTTTCTTTAAGCCGCATTTTTTTCTTCCTCCATCATGTGGTTTGAGTCAACGACACGCAAGTCAATCAGCCAATCAATAATCTCTCTTATGATGGAGAAACAAACAAGCTCAAACTTGAGGGCATCAATAGCTGCTTTAAGACTAGTTCTCACACACGTAAGTCAGCATAATTATAATGTTAGATTGCAATGGCGCGTTGACACTCAGTTAGGGGGGGGGAGAGAGAGAGAGAGAGAGAGAGAGAGAGAGAGAGAGAGAGAGAGAGAGAGAGAGAGAGAGAGAGAGAGAGAGAGAGAGAGAGAGAGAGAGAGAGAGAGAGAGAGAGAGAGAGAGAGAGAGAGAGAGAGAGAGAGAGAGAGAGAGAGAGAGGTTGGGGGGGGGGGGAGTGTGGCTTAATTTTTTTACAAAATCAATCAGTTTTAATGACTTCCAATCTTCTTACTGACATATTGAGTATTGTGACGGGAAAAAATGAAAAATGTTCCGCCTTCTAAAGTAATCGCCCGCATACGGCTAGATTATCAAGTTATGCTTTGCTACTCTCTTCTCCACTTGTGATCAATAGAACCCGGCATTAGAGAATCAGATGTCTATAGCGTTGGTGTTCCTACGCCGAGTGGGATGTGGCTGGTGAGATAAATGCATAGTGCAACTGTTTACAATCCGTCAAATAACGTTGAGAAATTGAAAGGAAGCAACGAGTTTGTCTCTTCTTTTTTTTTTTCCTTGTTTATGATTTCTGTGGCATAAAAGTTTTGAGTTTTATTTTCTTTTACTTTTTTCTTTTCATTTTGAAAAAAAAAATACGAATCATTTGAATGTAACACCCCAGGTGATTCTTATTCAACACGAGTGTGTGGTTTATCGATGATGAGCGCACATGTGTGAGTTTTCAATTTGTTATTGATGGATGCAGTTTCCTAAAACTTTCATCAGCGATATAAAAAAATGTATTTTTTCTCCTAATCAGAAACCATGGATTCTAACACCTTGAGGCTTAATGTGTAACATGAATCATGCCTGTCAACATCTTTATCATCAGTGGCTTTCCTCTGATCAAAAACTCAGTCCTTTAGGAAGGGTCCTTTGATGCTCTAACAAGTAAAGTCGTAAACACGTTTTCGTAATCTTCTTTTTTTTTCCTCCACTCAACATAATTATGCAAGATGACATAGGATGGTGAGAAATACTATGAAAAGATTCACTAAAGAGCCGGACATTCCTTTCCCAATTTGATCTGCCCTTATTGTGTCATAAAAGTTAAATGGAAAAGGTTCGTACGAATTTTTCCCCTTTTGCCAATCTATAAATAACATCGATAGATACTCATAACTACCTCATTCAGACCCACTGCCACAGTGAGAATGTTGTTAATAAATGACTGTAAAGCTCAGTTTTAGCATTAGGAAGAAGCTATTTGAAAAAGATTCATAAGCGTTTTGAAAAATTAAAAAAAAAAAAAAAAAAACGACTAGGCCTACTCAGGCAAATGGATTCAACAGTCCGTGCAGCCATAAATAATCAAGGGACACGTATTAAAAACAATTTTTAGTTCTGCGATACCAAAATGTGCTATGTGAATTTAATTGGGTAGGCGTAATAAGAACAGGTAGAATAATAGACTTACTCGTTGTTATAAGCTCTATAAAAATTTTTTTTCCTAATTTTGTCACATAATTATTGATCATACCTAATACCTAGTGGGCCTTCTCCTTTGAGAAGCAAGTGGCGTCAACTCGATTTTGACGGTAACTAGCAGGCACATCCGGTCATCACTTTATGGTCACTCAGAGGACAGAGCAATATTATTATGCCAGATGCACAATGATTGGTTTACTACCGACCATAAGCTTAGCCCTTCTAATGAAACAAATTTGTTTCAAAAGAAATTGTAGGTGGATAAGTTCAATCAAGAGACCCTGGAAGAGATTTTAACATTTCGATCTATTGGCAACTCTTAAAGTTGTTAAAAAAGTTTTAAAAATTCTTAATTAATTTTCTTTCATTGAATTTTTCACAGATTAGACCTTCAGCGTCTTTTTATACCACCTTGGGTTGTTGATTTTTCGCCCCCATACTGTTGCTTATTTAAATCTCCCCATGTTTTACTTTTTTTTTCTCGCGTCTTTTCTTCCCCCCCCCCCCCTTCCTCGTGTCACATTCTTTTGACAGTCCTTCTGCCTAGCAGACCTTTTTGTTGCTCTCACGCCCCTTTGTCATCGTATTCTTTGTCCTTGGAATTTCCTGTCATCTTGAGTCTCTCTCTCTCTCTCTCTCTCTCTCTCTCTCTCTCTCTCTCTCTCTCTCTCTCTCTCTCTCTCTATCTATCTATCTATCCATCTATCTATCTATCTATTTCTTTCTTCTATCAATGTTTATTGCACCGTGCTATCACTCTCTTTCTCTTATAATTTTCTTTATTTTTAATTAATCTTCTATCTCTTCAGCCTCTCTTCCTTTCTTTTAATTTAGTCGAAAATATTTCCAAATCTTTTTCCTCTGTTCAATCTTTCTTTCTCTTTATATCAGACCTTTCACATTTTTGTCCCTCTCTGGGGCCCTCTTTTATTTCTCTTTCTTTTAGTTTCTAACCTCTCCACCTATCTGTCTGTCTGTCTGTCTCTCTCTGTCTCTGTCTCTTTCTGTCTCTGTCTCTGTCTCTGTCTCTGTCTGTCTGTCTGTCTGTCTGTCTGTCTCTCTCTCTCTCTCTCTCTCTCTCTCTCTCTCTCTCTCTCTCTCTCTCTCTCTCTCTTTCTGTCTTTTTATCTCAATCTCTCGAGCCTTCCTAAAGCTCACTCTTACACACGATGTCTGTCTGCCCCAGTCTCATTAATAGAAAGGTCGGCGCGTAACTACGAAATCCTTTTCAATCAATTTTGTTTTTAGTCACTTGAAATTTCTTCTTTTTTATTTTGTCTTTTTGTTCATTATTTTTTTTTCATCAAGGAAGAATCTTTGCAAAAATCTGGTCCTATTGATTTAGGATCATATTAACACAAAACAAAACAAACAAACAAACAAACAAACAAACAAAACCCAGCAATTTTGTTTCAATGTATTATACCTGTAAAATTAATTTCTTTTTAAAGTCTTTTTTAACCTCCAGTTTCATAACTGTCTCTTCTCTATGTCTTTTGTCGATTTCTCTTTCCCTCCTCCTCTTTCGCGTTGTTTTTTTTCTCTAAATAGCTTCATCCATTTAAATAATTGCTTTTCATCCTCTACTTCTATCTCATTCTCTTATATTTCAGTTTCACTCTTACTGCAAATGTCCTTTCATTAAATCAATCATGTCACTCTATCTATCTACTTTCCCTTTACTTTTCCAACTGTTTTATTTTTTTTCCTTTCGACCGTCTTTCTTACTATCTTTAATTCGTTTCTCTTCCTTCATATAGTCCGCCACTTTTTCTCTGCCTCTCTCTCTCTCTCTCTCTCTCTCTCTCTCTCTCTCTCTCTCTCTCTCTCTCTCTCTCTCTCTCTCTCTCTCTCTCTCTCTCTGTGGTGTCCCTCTTTCTTTTCCCTCTCTTTTGCCCTTTAAATCCTAGATTAATTTTTCTTAATTTTATCTGTTTCTCGGTCTATCTATCTATCTATCTATCTATCTATCTGGTGACTCTACCTCTTTATCTATCTCTCTTAAATTATCATACCTCTTTACATTTTTATCTCTCTCTCACTCGCCTTTTAATCTTCCCAATATCCTCACTCTGGCACTCTCTGCTCCCCGTGCCATCACCCCCTCCTCTTTTTTTTTTTTTTTTGTTAGCCTTTGCTGGTCCATACGCGATACAGACATGCATCAGCTTTCAATAAAAAATGCAACTCTGTAAAGGCCAACAACGTTAAGATTTACTACAAACTATTATGTCAGTATATCCTGGCCTTATGCATAACTAATACAGTCATGTAACCTTCTGTGTGTGATTGTGTGACAAAAATGCAAAACAAGATAGGTATACGCAATAACAATGTAACCTTTCAATAAGCAACTTTTATTAACATGTATATCTCTTCTAATTTTAATCAGAGCAACGAAAACCGAAAGCTACACCAGAGCAGACGGCTTACCTAGAGACAACAAACTTGGTCTCAGACGATTTGGTGGCAATTAAATGATAATGAAGCTTAGGGCAAAGTTAAAAACATGTTAAGTATAAATAAGATGGACATGAAAAGGCAAGCATCGATAGGTTAAATCTGGAACTGCAAATTAAAGAAAATAGGTGTTAACTTTGTAAGGTGAGACTACTTGGTAGATTGCTAAGCTTCGATGTCAATTTTCAATTTTTTTTTCTATTGGCGTAAGGTTGTTTATACGAAAAGAAATGCAATAGTCTTTATGATAAAACATTTTCATTTGGAGGTACTATGGTGATTTTTTTTCCAATGGCTATCAAAGTATTAGAAACTGAATCTTATACAAGCCTTGCTGTGGCTAACCTTGTGCTGGAAGCATAAGTTCTGCCAGGCCTATAACTCACTCGATTTAATCAGTGCTGTGCCTTCCTGCTGTTTTTATCGATTTTTTGGAGGATGGTGTACAAAAATAACTGGAGACTGGAGAGACTCGGGATGGTCGGGTATAGAGTCTACTGCGACCAAAAGGCGCTGCTTCTCACACAATCAATGCTGTTTTGAAATACAAAGTGCACATTCCATGTTTGGAAACCAAGATTAAGCCTATGTACATTCCATGTTTGGAAACCAAGATTTAGCCTATGTACATTCCATGTTTGGAAACCAAGATTTAGCCTATATGCACATTTCACGCTTGGAAACCAATATTTAGCCTATATGCACATTTCACGCTTGGAAACCAATATTTAGCCTATATGCACATTTCATGCTTGGAAACCAAGATTTAGTTTGTATGCATCTCTATGTTCTGTGGACACACCGTAGTATGCTTGTTCTTCTCTCTTAAGTAATAATTTGAAACTTCATCACTCAAGGTGGTGCGATGAGTTTACCGATTAGCTTGTACTCTATTAACTATGCAACAGTAAGTAAATGCTTGAAAATAATTATCTTCTAATTAGCCTCAAATGACAGAGCAGTACTATTCTGACATTTGTATAGCCTGTCCCCAAAACTTCTAGGTAATACAAATAAAGAAACCGCATCATTGAACTCCAATTTTTTTCTGTCTCACTGTGGCCTTGTTGATATGAGAGTGTTTTTTTTTCTTACTTTTTTTTGTTACAATAATAAAAAGGTAACCCAAAAATGTATTTTTCCTACATATCTTCCAGCTTGTATGAGATCAAGTCAGTTCTAACAACTAACTTCTTACAAAATAGTTCACGGAGCACCATAAGCATTAACTCAAAGGATTCAATAACATTAGTTAATCTCGACAGAAAATGGGGCATTACATTCTTTATTAGGAAGGACCCACCAAACAGACTATCATGAAGCATCCGAACTAAGAATATATCTCACGTATATAATGATCCTGTGAATAACAAAATCAGAGCAGCCCACTGCTTTGGAATTAAGATAAAAAGTTTGATTTCCATATTGCCTGTTGTGCACAAACTATACGATACCCGCGAACAGCTCAAGGTGACCATCAAATTATTTTATGAACAGAATCTGGAATGCTCATTTTGGTGTTCGAAAAATCATCACTCAGGGTTGGAAAAAAGTGAAAAGCCCATCAAATTTAACGTAGATCTTCAAAGAAATGTTACCCGACAAACAGAATGTACTTTCTTGTGACCTTCATAGGATGAAAATAGAACCTTATTCATGAAAGTGAGAGACGAGAGCTATCTTAAAAAAAAAAAAAGGATTTCACAAAAAATAGGACAAGAAAGGTCTATTTTTCTTGAGGAGAAAGTCATCATTCGTTCATGCACACGAAACGGTAGTTGCATTGCCACAATGTAGAAGAATATAATTTATGACATAGTAGCCAACATATGGGTCGAGACTTAGACTCAGCATCAAGGTTTTAATCGCTCATCTAACTTTATTTAATTGTAGCAGTAAACTGTTGTAAGTCTCTGGGGTTAATTCCCGACTCGCTGGGGAGCCGTAAAATGTGGCTGGAGGATGCCACCTCGCTTCCTTTTTGCTGCATTGCTTGGGATTTGAAATAAGAAAGGTCTTTCACAGATCTGTAAGTGTTGACACTTCTGCCAACCTAGCTTCCGTTATAACTGATTTACAGCAATTTTACTTAAGTTCTGGCTAATAATGTCGATTAAAGCCATTTTTCTCTTTTCTTTTCCTTAATGTCATCATGCGATCTAAGGCCTAGTTCCACCATGACATCATCTGGGAAATTAAATGAATCACACTGTGAAGCAGCCCTAATTTTTGTTTGTCTGGTTGAATCAAGAATAACGAATATTGTCCCATTTTATAAATTCAGCTGAGGTTTAAATTTCGTTTTCTTAATTGACCAGGTATCTTCTTCCATTGTTTACATTATTGCATTTGTCCTGCGTTGATTCGTCTGTCCTCTATAAATCTTTTCATGGTCCCTGAATCTTTCTAAAGACGGTCTTTTGAAGTTCTATAAGTCTCTACAAATCTGGGAATAGATCATCAATGGTACGGATTCCTAAAGAGACACAGCTCTGTTGCAGTTACTCGCCCTCTCTCTATTTTAACTGAACCGTCCACGTCAATCTTTGCATTTGAAAACGTTTGAAATTCATCCATTCCGCAGGCTCAAGTCTACCTTTCACAAATATCAAGATGTCGAAGATGTCCATGCGAGGTCACGTCCAGGTGATTCGAATCAACGGGACAGTTCATCACGTGTCTGGTGATCCGACACTCATCTACCTCAATGACACAGTTTTCGAAGTTCGCGTGGATAAACCGTTCCGGGACAGCCAGCTTAATGAGCTGCTCTACGTCATCATCGTGATCGTTTTCTACGCCACAGCTCTCATGACGCTCATCATCACACAGATCAAGCGCCAGCGCCGAGAGGGCACCGAAATCGACTATTACGACGAGTACCTGCAACGGAATTCTGAGGTAAAGCGAACCTGCCAGACAGCTACATCTATAGTATCCCGGCAAGGAAATAATGGCAAAACTCGAGCCGTCAGTAAAAGCTCATCTGGCCCGCCGCCCCGTGCGTTGGCGACCGCTGCGTTCGCAGCAGCTGCAGCAGGGACGCTCCTCGGCAAGACACCTTACATCCCGACCGAGGAAGGTGCCGAGGATGCCTCGTTGCTTGGCCAAGGTGGAAACGGAAATGGTGCATTTGGGTTTAACACAGAGGTTCCCAGCCAAATAGACGTCCCTCCTAGCGTTGGACAGTTTATGGCAGAGGGACAGGCTGTAGGATATGGTGTCGTGGGCGCAGCTAGTGAAGGAGATGGAACCAGGAAAGGAGGCCTTGGCCTAGGTCCCCTCGGTCCATTCAGCTCACCAAGAATGATGCACTCTCGAGAGAGATCACCCATGCTGGAAAGTATCCCAGATGAGGAGGTTTAAGTGGAAAGAAAAAAATGATACAGGCTGTGTACAATTTTATGATTTTTTTAAAATGGAAGCACCTTTAAGTAAGCAATAAGACAATACTGTGTTTTTAGTTATTTATTTGTTTTGCTCGCATAACCAATTTACGTTATACTGGTATGTTGCATTTGTTGTGCTGGTTACATTTTTTATGTTAGAGTTTAGTTTTATCGCACCATGAACAAGAGTCAAGAGACAAACTCTATTTAAAAAAAAAGGTAAATAAATATCATTCTGAAAGTTCATTGCAATTTATAGAATTAGAATAATGCAAAAAAAAAAAAAGTTTGTGCAAATCTTTCACCTTTTGTTTTAAATCTGAACATTGTTATCTTGTATATGTGATAGGAAATATGGCTGTTGGTAAGCGTCTGTGATGTTAGATCTTAAGGAACTACCTGCACAGTGTTTAAGCCATACCCCTCTCAGCGAATAGTTAAGATAATATTTGATTTTTTTTCAGATAATATGGGCTAATATAGCTCGACAGTAAGAGCGTCCAGTTTTTGGTCAGGTTATTGGAGATTCAGTCCAAAATACAGCTCTTGTGATACTTGCACTGTAAAACTTAAAGTGATAGCAAGCTATCATTACATCCATATCCACCTATTAAACAACTTACTCACGGTTGCGATTTGTAGTGACCCATAAATGTTGGAACACATATAATATATATATATATATGTTTCAAATGGCACTAAGTAGACACGTGACATAAGAATCATGACCTGCCGCAGACTTTTAAGATTAATCTTCACTTTTAGTTAACTGCATTACTTCAGACAAGTGTGAGATAAAAAATGAGTCAACTGCCTTTCCAAGGAAACAACCTTCGATTTTTAATTTTGCCAAGATTTTATCATAGGTCCTCCTCATTCAAAGGCTGAATCCCTAACCACTGGACAACTGACACCACTTAACTTTGAAGAATGGTAGTGATTGAAGTCCAATACATTGTAGTTCCTATAACATTGTGCTATACAATTACTGATTATACTTTGGCCGTGTGTGCATGAGGAAATCTGTAGCTTTGGTACTCCGCAGAGAACAAAATAATTTTGCAGGACTTATGATTCTATATTTAGATTATTTGAGTGAAGCTTTTCAGAGATTTCTGCTAATTGGAATAGTAATGTAGTAAGGAGTCATCACAACAAAATGAATATCCTGACTTGTGAGTTGGATCTGCTTTTGAAAATAATTTGATGCTGTATAATCAAAAGCCACTGTCTTGCACTAGAGTTGGTTTAAGCTTTCAGATATCAAGGCTGGTTATATGCTAAGTTTTTGATTATACACTTTGCACAATATGTATTATGAATACAAATAACAATGATGATTTAACAAGTATAATGCATGCTGTAAGAATTAGGCGATTGAAGATAGTTTTGGGCTTACCTAAGCGAGACAGAATTTTGTTGTGGCGAAGACAAATTTTTAATTTATTCACATGACCTCAGTCTGCTTTCATGCACATCTTAGCCCCTGAGATTCTCACTGAAACAATGCTAGATGAAGTGATTGTGTTCAGAAAATGTAGAAATAACAATTACATATATATGACTATATCTATGTTCATCAACCTCTGCATATAATTAAAATCATTGCACTTAAAGTTTTGTTTTGAAACACATGTGATCGAATTGCAGTGTAAAGGATTTTTATAAGATCTAAGTCTCTCAAAGGAACTCCTATGCTGAATCATTATACTTTGATATTCCTGAAAAGTTTACTCCTTGGTTGAATGTAGGTTTATTACAAATGCGAAAGGTTTCAATAAAATGTGTCATTGTTGTACAAAAATATGATAATTTGATAAGCATATACAAAATAAATTATCAGAACATCATTTTGATTATGTGATTTCTTAGTTTGGCTTTTTCTTCTCCCACCGCTCTTCCTTCTCCCTCCCCACCCCACCCCCTTAAAAAAAATTAAAATGGTAAAGTTCTATTTCTTTCATCATACTTAAAATGTTATTGCATAATGTATTTGTTTTCCTGTTTTCAATGAGACCGTGCCATTTAGAATTTGAGACAGACCTATGGCATGTTCCAAAACTCCATAAAATCACTAGGAGAAAGAAAAAGATTAAATGTTTCAAATAAGATTATTTCTGATATTTACATTCGATACAAGGAGTTGATGTCTACCAATTACAAGGTAGAAGTATATATTTATCTGTAAGGTGCTCGGCTTTTTTTTTCTTAGGTAACACCCATTAACAGACAAAATGCACAGTATATTTACAGCAAATATTCTTGGAAATGAAATCTAAACCACTTTGAATGCTTCAAGTTAATAATTTTTTCGTTTGTTTTATATAGCATACTGGCGAAAAGATGATCAGATGCTTTTTATATTTATCCACTGAAAAGATGAGGCTCTAAACTCACCTAGACAGTGTAGGTGTAGAATTATCGGAGAAATGTTCCGGCAGATATCTGTGAGAATTTACTAACCCCACTGTTACAGATGTTCGCATAATGCTGATGATGTGATTATGATGTAAAGAATTCAACAATGACAAAGAAGATTATGACGATAAAAATGAATATCCTCCATAATGAGAAAAAAAGTCCTTGATGTTGATAGAATTACAGCAAATATATTTTTTTTTCTCGAACATAGCAAACTAAAAATATCCAACACACAATAAAAAAAATCTTCCCTTCTGATGATTTATAGACCAAAGAATTATAAATTATATTATCAATAATCTAATTGCAGACTTGCTCAACTCAAGAATAGTGAAGCATCTATGTCTCATGCATAATGCTTTAGTCTCTCTCTGAAAACAAAGGTTTGGTGTACTGTTACATGGATTAAAAAACACGTTAATAAAAATTCATAAAAAACTAGAGGTCCAAAGAAGGTATGCCTAATATTATTTATAATGATTAGAAATAAGAAGATTGATGATATGCCAATCCTACTCTAATTAGCGGTTGGTCTGAACCAGGCTTTGAGTCCAAGCTTTAATGTTTTCTTTTCACACTTAAGTGGACAAAGGTAGAATTGTCAATATAATACTAAACTAACTTCAGCCTTGATTGAAATCAAGTTCTGAATCGCAAATTCAAAACCCTGCTAAACCTAGTAACTATACTAAACACAAAAAAGAAGATGGAAACTGTTGTTTGCACTTGAAATTGCTGCATAAAAAATATCGAAGCTCCCCGATTCTCTATCAATATCCAGGTATTCTGAATAATTAATAAGACTATAGAGCTAATGCAAAAACTCACAGAAAATTAAAAGGTCTGTTCAGTGCTAATAGTGAAAACTTAATGTGCAACACTTTTGAAAAGATCATTATCAGCTGAGATTTGTAGAGGAATGCCATGAAGTGAATAAAGATGACTTGAATGAATAAACTGTAGGATTAGTCTGTATTTAATAATTTATATATTTGCAAAAAAAAAGAAAAATAGTTATAAATTTTTTTCTAGACCCCTTGAAGTGCTGATGACCATAACAATTTGAAAAAAAAACCACTGTATGACTTAAAATTCAATATAACAAAAGAATTTTTTGTGTGAATTATTCGTTTTATTAAAATTCCTCAAAACAATGAAGTATAAACATGAAAAATTGGTTATTGTAAAATTAAGTATAAATAATTTAAGTAAAGGCCTGCATAGTATAGTAGTAATAGTAATATCCATAACACATGCCATCATGAAGATGAAATTTTCAGCAGCTTGAAAACTTGAGTAAATAAAGAGCTGATTCAAATACCAAATTTTATTTATTTGATGTTATCACTCATAATAATACGCGTACAAGAACTGGCCTTGTAAAAATAAATATTTTCATTGAATAGAGGTATATTTTGATTTATAAAATATCATGTAAAAAATTGAAACAAAAAATGTTAAACATAATTGTAAACTAAAACCTTCACGTTAAAAAAACTGACTTACTTTACAGTAGACTTGTACATGTGGCAGGATGGCACAATTTTGATTTCTAAGAAATGTAGGAATGCAATTTGCTGTTATTATTTACTTGAAATTCTTTTTATAGCTCAGATTCAGGGCTTATTCACCAAGGAATGTCCACCTCTAATATGATAAAACTTAGATTCTCTGCACATCAATAAATTGTTCATAGTTAAGCTCTGATGAAAAACCCAAAAGTGACTATTTTCTAAACACGGAGCATGTCCACAGCACACATTAGCTCTATGATTACAAGACAGATAGGATACATTTATAACCTACATTTTGTCCTCAGTTTAGAAGATATATTGCATAATTATATCCTCAGAGCAGTCAAACTTATGAGCTCTTTGTTAACTGGCACACACTGCATATTAACCCTAGACTCACAGGCCATTCAATGCTTTAGTACAGAGCAGTTAAGAGATAAAGCAAGTAAGCTTTTAAAGTTCCTGGAAGATGGCATTTAGTAAGGTTCTAGATACATTATTTAAAAAACCAATCACTTTCAGAAATGAGTTGGGAGCCAGGCCAGCCCGCACTTATCATGAGTTTATTTTTAACTTACTGAATACCATATCAATTTGTCCCTGACATAAATGCAAATGTATCAATCAAATCGTTTTGACTCGTCTCCTGGCAATCTAACTTTAGTAAAATTAAGACTACAACAAAAATAAAAGAATGGGTTGTCAACTTTTTTGTCAAAAAAAAAAAAAAAGCTTATCCTTACATACCTCAAATACATATACAATAGACTAGCATAACTTATGCCACTATAATGAGCAAGTAAAACAAATTTTAATCATTACCCTTGCAAAGATTGAAATATTAGGCACCATAAACTGAGACAGAAAACATGACTACTCCAAGTACAAGCAGCTGTATTCAAATACTTAGGAGGAAAAATTAAAATTAATCTTTTGCTCAAATGCTCATGTGTTGCCTCCAATTCTTTACTAATGCTGGCTCAGGTTTGGTTCTAAACAAAGAACAGATGAATACAAGTGTTCTTCAAGCATATCAGATAGATAATATGTACAAGAGGTAAACAAACACAAACCTAAAGAAAAGATATAAAGACTTGAAAAAGTAACTGGAGACCACACACTAGTAAAAATACTTATGCAAAAAACCATCTTAAAAGATGTTATAAGTAAAAAAGCATAAAAAAATATTTATATACATTGTATTATTGTGATCCCCTCTGGAAAATAAAATTTAAATTTGTATCTAACCGTTTCAATGATCTAGATATTGCAAGACAAAATTATGGGAAACTGAAATTTATCTGCTTTTTTCTTCCTTTCAGATTTTACAAATCTGGTGACTAGTTCATAATTTATATATGTGTATTAGCAGGAAACCCTAAAAGGACCTCTTTGTCATTTATGATCATGACCAAGAAAAAAGCAAGAAAATACATGATTTGGAGATCAATGCAAATATAATGACATACTCTCAAATATGCCTTTTTGCACAAAAGAGAAGCAATTAAGTGTATTACTAGTCTCAAATAGTTTTTGCTAAGTACTATTTCATACTTTTTGATGTAATTTTAAGATAACAAACTCATAGACAAAAAAATTAACTTAACTTTAATCACTATTCAACCTAAACACTCACATCATTCACATTTTAAGTAAGAATTTGCTTTTTCAGTTGGACAGGAAATTAAATGAAAGCAAGCAATTTTATGATAATGAAATTAATTGAAAGTTGTAATAAGTATCCGAATAGGCTGAGAAAGCAGCATAGTGGTAGAAAGATATCCAGCCATAGGTTGAATTGAATGGGCAAAGCTAAGCAACTTCATTAGTTCCCGAATGTTTGAATGTATTTCACTTTATTTGAAATTGTATATGGAGGCTTTAAATTAATATTTAAACCATTTTTTACGACCATTTTAAGATTTATAAAAAGAGTTAGATAAAATTGTCCTGATATATGAAAATGAATAGCAGCTGAAAGAAGTGGTCTGCATCCACTAAGCAAACACCAATCTTCTTGCATGCCAAATCTTCATTACCTATAAATTAGAATGGCTCCATCTATTGTACTCAGGGTGGTCAGATCAATTTTAGTTCCTACCTATTCATTATTAGAAAGGCAATCTTCACCTAATTTTAATACAGACATGAAGCATTAAATTAGAAAGACTAAAAATAAAATACTACACCATACCCAAAATGAAGCAAAACAAGGTAACACAATCAATCAGTAGTTGTGGCTCAATTTTGAGGTCTGCTAGGTAGCCCATATCATTATCAGACCAATAAGTATGTTGGATATCCCAGAGCAATTAAATAGCATGCCCCTGAAAGATAAAAAGTTCTTTAAAATATCAAAACCAAAGGTAAGACGATAAGAAACTCAGACACTCACATAAGATGCTGATGAAAGGAAGTGTAAACTTACATGGAAGAAAATTTTATCCTTACCCCTTTACTAGAGCACTTTAGAAATGAGGGTAAAAAAATAGAAATTCAGCAAACAAAAATGTGTTTTTTCGCTTCTAAAAATACAGAGAAATAAGAATTGTAATGAAAAAACAAGGTGGGTAAATTTGTAATGCAAAAATTTATCACAATAATTTAAATACGTTCTTTGTAACCCTTTCTCCCATAAAAATTTCTGTATAAAATAAAGTTAACTTAGAAACTGCATAGCATAATCTGCACACAAAACTGCAGCATAGATATATTAAGGTTTAGCCTTTACCCTTTTACCAGCACAGCATAAAGCATATCAAATAAGGAATAAAATGATTGGTAAGTACATAAAAATCAACCAGTATCAAAGGCAAGACTAAAACGTCGATGACCCTCTGTAAAGACTGAATGAATGTTTGACATGATATCTCTGTTACAAAATCATTTCAGGTCTACTTTATCAAAAAAGAACAGGGATCAAGCCAGCTTGTTCACCTATGATAAAAGCACTAGTCTCTGTATATCTCAGGTCACACAAAAACCAAGTTCTTCAGCAGAAAAAAATCAACAAGCAAGTTGATAAAACATTTAAATTTACTTGATCAGCAATACACAAAGGCAAACTTGATAAGAGAGAAATCTGAGTAAACTTTTTTATTGATTGGTACACATAGCTGATCAAATTGAATTTTTATTGTTGATTAATTCATATTGAATTCCATTAATTAAACCTTTAATCACAGTGTAAAGGGCCTTTTGCATCATTTTAAAAACAGTCTAGGAATAAAGATACTTTTTAATGCTTATTTAATAACATATTAAGTCTTACCACCATTTTGTAATTTACCATATAATTCATCAAGAAAATATTAGGAAAATTTTTTACGTAACTTGTAGTATCACCAATATAATATGTAAACCTCTCAATTTGTGTAATCTATGACCTAAAAGTGGTAAAACAGTTATTTTTCATGCGTTAAAAAGTTATAAGTAAGGAATTTTCAGCATGAAATTTTGCATTTTTTACAGTCATGATGTTTTCCATTAATGTACATCATTGCGTATACATATTTTTGATGTAGTGTTGAGAAAAAGAAAAAATGGCATGTAAAATGAAACTATTTTTCAAAAATTCTATTGGCAATTCTGAGACAGCATTGGTGATATAAGTTCTCCATTTCTCTAAAATATTCAATGAAAAAGATGGCAATGCAAGGCAATGGAATGTAATTGAGAAAACATTAAAAATAAAACAAGAATACAAATTATTTTGTAAACAATTTTAGCTTAGTTTGGCTGCAAATCAGATCATACTCTAGAGATGTCAAGAAAAATTAAAAATAAAACAAGAATAGAAATTATTTTGTAAACAATTTTAGCTTGATTTGGCTACAAATCAGATCATACTCTAGAGACATAAAAAAAACTATTTAAATATATAGACTGAAACTACAAAATTATTTGCGCTCAAATAACTTGTCAAATAAATCCAATTACAGTGCATCTTGGATTCAACTAATTAGTTTGGTCATTTTTAAAAGTTTGTTGAATGCAAGATTCATTGGAGCCATGACAAGGCAATGAACTAGGAAAGAAACCAACCAAAAAGAAATTACCAAATAATTATAAGGTATTTTAAGAGAGTCAAAGAAAGAAAAAAAATGGGGATTTTACTCTGTTCGTTGAATGCAAGGTGTTCTTTGAGTCGGCGTTCGTTGGATTTGAGGTGTACTGTAAATCAGAAAATATTATTCATTAAAACAACAGAAGAAACCTCTTTTTTTTAAGGCTGGAATGTATTTGTATATTATACCTGAGCTCGTTCAGAAAGAGTTGTTCATTTATCACAAAAGTCATTAGGGCAAGATGGAAAAGGTATTAAAACACCAATTAACAATAAGAAAAAAAAAATCATATTAGACACTTTTGGGTGAACACAGATTTTTTGCCATGGGTCCTACGTTTGCTTGGTTGAAGACTGATAGTCTGTTTACTGTGCTTGCTTGAGCTGTGATTTGGGGAATCGCTATGCATCAAGCCTGAGGATAAAAATCGATGAAGGAAGATTTACTGTCATAAGACTTATTGCCTATTCTCGTCAATAATCACAGAGAAGAAGTAAACGTTTAGTTGCTTGTGCTGCATTATGCTTTACATTTAGAACACTCATGCAAGTGCCAAACCCAACATCTAATGATAAATTTTTGTACTAAGATGTATTATCTATCTGTATCTTTCAAGACAAAACAAAGTAAACAACAAAAACAAATAAAAAAATTATTTCAAGTCAAATGTAGATCAAAATGTAACTCTTATCTTTGGAATCAAGAAAACTCTACATAAAACAGTGATTTTTTTAATTCAAATACTTAATTAAACAACAATACATTAAAATATGTTTCTGGTATGGATATATAGCACCACAATGTCATCAAGGCAATAAAAATGTTTCATGGATTTCTGTCAATCTCTTAAAAGTATGCTTATCTTCCTTCAAAATCCCAGTCAAAATCTTTCAATAAATTTAACCCCCTAAGAAAAAAAAAATCAATTATTCAAACCTTCTCCAATTTGGTGGGTATTTGTGTCTGTTTCCATGACTGTATTCATCCTTTCCAAATGTTTTTCCGCCAGGTACTTGAAAACTAAATGAAATTTTTAAAACACAAAAATGATAATTTCATACATTGGTAAAAGGCCTAAAATTTGTTCTAAGTCTGATGTTGTCCTCATAATCTTCAAAAGAAAATAATTTTTTTTTTTATTTTGACATAGAACATAGGATCATCATCCACTTAAAACAAATATTAGAATACATAAGAAAGCTTCCTTTAGCCAAGGTAGTCCCTTAATTACTTTCTCCTGCAAATTAGGCAATACCTCTGAATTTTAATGTTATCTTCTATTTTGTCCTTTCCTTCCCAACATCTGTGTGTGAACTAATTGCCATTGGCGAGAAGCTTACTCTAATGTATCTATATCTGCATTTTGATTATATTTAGTCCAAAATAATATCTTCTTTAGTATAAAAAAAAAGATAAAAAATGTGACCTCTAGATAAAAGTCGCTTTGAATGGTACGTGTCTTTCTGAAGCATCAACTTCTCAGATGTTCAAAAAATTTTAAAAAGGTTTTGTTTACTCTGCAGTGAAAGCATTAAACAATTATTAAAAAGTAAGGGGGGGGGGGGGTGTTAATTTTTTTTTTTTTTAAATGGAATGCACTGGGAAAATAATCCTTACTTTCTCATTTAAAGCACAGAAAAGGGTTGAGAAAACAAGCACTAGATCTGTGTATCCTTACAATCCTGATAACTCATATTTTAGATACCTGAAAGCCAGTTACTAGATAGAGTATAGCACACGAAATGTCGAGAATACCCGAGTACTGGTCAGGGATTATGAGTTTGTTGTGTTGTGGTCAATATGAAGATAACGACTTAATCTCTGTGTAAAGATTTATTTAGCTATGTGTTGCAAGAGATGGATTTGCAGCTGTCTGTAATTTCTCCCCAAATGCTACTCAAGAAAGAAATCTTTGCCCTTTTTTTCCCTTTGTCTCTCTTGCTTCTTTTTTATTAAAAAAAAAAGCCATAATAAATAAGATCATATGAACAAAGTGTTTCATGGCCTCTTTCTTTATGTCCTTTAAACTTCAATTAATTTTTACCACATATCATATAGACTGCAAAGTCTCTATACAGTTTCTAAGAAAGCCAAGAACTTAGATTTAATCATCTTGTTTGAGACTAAAGGTATATTGTTGAAGTAATTCTTGCAAACTGAACTTATCTGTCAGCCACCTGGAGGGGACCAAAATAAAAAGCTCATCTTGCAATAACTATGCTTCATTTATAGTGAATTAAGATATTTAATTGAGCGTATAGGATTTTGAATGGAAAGATTCCCAACCTTTACAAGAGTGTTGCTGCACTAAAAGAAGTTGTATATTGGCATACTAAACCAGTAATAAGAGGGAGTGACTCAATCAGTCTGCGGAAAATAAAGTGTGATCAAAAGCAAAGGTGTTTTGGAGTAGTTTAGCAAGCTTGTCTGACATGAAGTATAGACAGGAGCTTCCTGCACGCAGGTCTCTTGGCCTTTCTTTTTTTAATCGCTACAGAGAAATAGAAAAACACTGCTGAATAATTGCTTTACAATTTGACAATGTGGTTCTACAAGAAACAAAAGCTTAACATGGAAAATATGCACATGGTATCTATGTTAGAAATATTTACAAGGGTGATGATTTATTTTTCCAAATTATGGATTGACAGGGAAGCTCTACAAGCATATCTTGAGTATTAAACAAGACGTAAATTTAACCAGTTTTAAGTTAAACAAAAAAAGAAAGCCTCCACACTTTCAGACATAGAATCTAAAGTAATCATGTATATCAAGCAGAGGAAGTCCTAGAGGGTTAATGCTCAAACTAATCCCTTCTTGACTTGGAGACAGAATAGCATTGAAATGTGATTTTATACGCCCTTACCTTCTTCTACATTCAAATTTTCTTTCACTGATGTTGGGTAGAAGCGCAATCTGAGTTTTTTGGCAAGGTTCTCAGCCTCTGTTCTGTTTCAAGAGAGAAATACAGGTTTTAAATATCAAAACTTAAAGCTTTATTCCTCATTAATCCAGTACCAGCAAACAATATTGTTTTAAAATTTAACTACAAACACAGTTTGCAAAGAGTTGATTCTATTTGCAACTCTCCTTTTTTCTTTTATACACAGTATAATGTCTAGTCTTGCTTGAAAACTTGGAAGAGAGATGTAGTTCAGGAGCCGAATTCATGAGTAGATTTACGCCAACAAAATTTAACTAGCTTATGGCTAAAAAATAAACTTAGTCCTACAACCTATTCATAGGAATTTCTTAGAGCAAAATTTTAGCCTGAAGTTACACCTAACTTGAGATTGGACTAAGGACTAAAATTTAGGCGTAAGACTATTTGTTTCATCCAAAAAAAAAAACCAGTGCCTAATTTTGTTTTTTTTAGTGATAGTGGGGTGATTTTACAGCCTAATTTGACCACTTTCGCACAAAAAGTATATCAAGTTCTTTCATAAAATTTTATAATTAAATCTACAATCCTAATGCGAGTGCAAATAAAGCAATCTACGCATCAATTTAAAAGAATAAAGAACTAATAGCTTTTAATTATGTTTATATATTTTTATTACTCTAAAGTCATTTCTCTAAAATTTCAACATGGTTTACATATTTATAGACTTTCCTCTCCTTTTTTTCTGATGTAGATAGAAAAAAATTTTTTAGACTATCTACATCAATTTAGTTTTCACCTTTTCATAAATCAAAGTTTTTTAGAGATAAAAAGTAACATGCATTTTTATCCACCATGATTTAAGTTTGTTTTGAGCTTGAGCCTGCTACAAGTCTACTTTTTCATTTTTGCTAAAACTGCCTTTCCCTACCCTCTTGCCTCTTTGTAAATGGAAGAAAAATCTGTGTTTTTATGGAGCTACTTTTGGGTCTAAATTTGGCCCCAGGTAGGTGATATGTTTTGCAATGTAACTTTTATTAGAATTATTAAACTCTCACAAAACATAAAAACAAAAGAGCTATAAAATGGCTTTACATTCATGATAACATTATAAGTTTGTTTCAAACTACCCAACTTTTAGTTCACAGGGCGAAAAACCATTAAGACGACCGCTCAAGCGTCCACCAGGGTCAAATCACGGTCACGGGTCATAAAATTTTACCTGTGCAAGCCTGGTGCGCCAGTCAATTTTTGACTGATATTTTACATTTTCTTATAACTTTAAGACCAATGGAACTTAAATTAAATGATATCCAATTATTTATTTAACTTTAGAAATATACAGATAAAATGTAGCTGTTTTATTTGATACATTTTTGTATGAAATATGCACAATTGTCACTTACTTACAAATAGTAAAAAACTAACTATTTTTTCAAATGGACTGTGAAAAAGCAAGAGTGGTTGAAATTTAAATAACTTTTATTTGCAACCAACATTTTTCTTCAAAGTAATATGCGAAAATGAAGTAAAAGTTGAGCTTACAGTGGTATAAAAATCAGCTTGAAATGTACAACCAAATGGTCAGTAGGGGATGTTTATTAGATAGTCGCTGCTTGAGAGGCGCTGCCAGTTAGCAGATAACAGGTTGATCATCTGGGCTAGGGTGTTAGTTTATCTTTAGCTTGTTGGTGCGTTGGTGATAAGGGTTGTTTTTATGAATTAGTAATAAAGTGACTGACTGAAGGAGGTGTGTTGAGTAACAAAGAAGTCTATAATGCTAGAAGAAGTGAGTACGTTTGCCACAATTTACACATGAATCAATTCAAAAGTCTGTTAACATCAATGTTAGCACTTGTGAGATTTGGGTTGTGTTACAATCTTATTCTTAGTGAGCTTTGGGTGGTTTACAAAATTGATGTCTCCATAGTGAAAGCTGTCTTTGTTCTCTCATGTCTCATACCTCTTGCTCTGCACTCTATTTTGGCTATCGTAGAATGTAACATTTTCCTCCCTGTTCCCCATTAAATCCCATAACAAACCTATGGGCCCTTATCCAGCTCACACAATGTTTCTCTAAAATATGATGCTTAGGGGTTATTTTGTTTGGAAATGCATTTCTGTAGTGCCTCATTTATAATCCAATAACTTCATCTGTCTTATCTATGTTGAGAAACTGGTTGTGAGTGCGAGGCTGCTACATGTACATCCCGGAAGCTGTAGTTGATCTTGTTATACTTAAACTCTAACTGGATTACTTTGGTGATGACAGATTCTTGTTACGTGTTTGCTACCACTGTGTCTATTGCTGTCTTTGTTAGTTGTTTGCAGATTTTTTGGCTTAAGTATCGGTGGCAAAGGTTTCCTATAAAGATTCCGCCATGAAAAGCTAGTCTAACTTGATCCTTAGCATCTCTAGCTAGGCTTTTTTCCTTTTCTTATTTGCACTAAATTCAAGCATCTTCTGCCGCACAGTCTGCACAAATTTTCAATCTGTCTGTATGGTTCTTTTGCGAATGTTCCAGTATGCCTGCTAAGCTACAAAAACAAATGAAGAGAGGTTTTAACTCATGCCCACATAAAGCAAAAAGGTAGGACAAAATAGTTTATCTTACTGAAAAAAAAATTTATCCATCACTGTATAGCTATGTTTACTTCAAATGTGTAACAATTAGACCTTATGAAACTCACACATATTTTTCATAACGACTGGCGAAAATTTTCTATGACAACCCATGATATGGAAAGCCTCAGTTAAAAGCTGCACAACGCTTTTATTTTTTTACATTTTAGGATACAGTTTTAGATGTTGAAACTTCAAAGAAAAACTAATTGAAAGCAATAAAAAAAATAAAAATCGTTGGTTGCAAAATTTAGTTATTATTAATTAAAATTTGCACTAACTTTTTTTTCACTTCATGAAACATACTGTGCGCAATCGTTAATAAAACGCTCACTTCTTAATGGATTTGAAAGAAAAAAACACTAAATGAGAGTAGAAAAATTAAAGAACAAGGCTGTAGTAAACATTTAAGCATCCGCATCGTAGATCACGCATAAGGACTAGATGATATTGCTTCAAAAATCATCACTTTCAATTGGACCAGTTATCTCCCCTTGCCTCACGCGCTGTAAGGGCCATAAAACAATTCTTATCAGCGGCACTCAGGGTGGTCACCGCATATCAGGGGTCAACTAGTGGTCAATCTCGCACCTTTGCACAGGTAAAGGCAACAAAGAAGGAAAAACTAAAGATCCACTTTTGCAGCCAGTTTAGTCGCCGTGTGGTATGCACATCTGTTTTCATCTTTGGATCCTGCTTCTTTCGCAAGTGTAGGTTTAGATCTAGACTTTTCTTAATCATTGTTCACTATCATCAGTACCTCAATCAGAACTAATTCAAGAACTTAAGTTGGATTCATCACATTCCACATACTTTCTGATTGTTTTTCGTGTTTCAGAGCTTTTATAGCTCTGAGGCCAACTCTACATGTTTATAGGATCAGTTGTTTACAACAACAGGCTTACAACGATATAAACAATGAGAAAGAAAATCTGCTGAAAAAAACTAATTCGTCCCTCAATACTGAAAAAAAGCCCCAAACTGAAAGCCAATGATGTTAACATCCAGTTTCCATTAGTTGAGTTGGCTTTTATTGAAAAAGGATTGGATTAAAATATGTTAATCTGTGCGCCACACTGTGTGGCGAGCTGTAAAAATAGTACTTTTTACTCGAAACACAGTGTGGCGAGCCGGATACTAAAAATTAAAGGATAGAAAATATACACAAGATGATAGAACTTTATCAAATCTAAAAATCCAACTTATACCTGATTAACTACACATTATGTTTCACACAGAACCCAATCACTACATGCCTATCCCACAACCATTTCCAATACTAAAGAAGCCCCTTAAATTCATTGCAGTGGTGAAGGGATAATTTTATGAAATCAATCCCTTTCTGATGGTATGCCTGTTATCTTCATGATGTACAAATATAAGTCTCAAGGTGGCTGATTTACTATCAGGTGTTTGAGTTTCCATTGCAGACATGGTCAAAAGTAAAAGAAAAGAGATGTTGCAAAAACATCAATTTTATGCTGTAGGGCATAAACTCTTTTTTTTTTTTTTTTGCTTGTCTTTTTTTAACCCCCCCTATATTATAGGAATCACTCCCGTGGTCATTTTTACTGTGCTGAGAAAGAACAAAATTGAAGAAGCATATATAGAAAGTCATTAGGGTTAAATGATTTTCTTTTAACAAATATGTCTCTTACGTGTGTACTAATGCATCATCAATCAGGTCAATTTTGTTCTGGACTATTACCATGGCAATTTCGCCAACTTCATCTTCAACCTGAAAAGCAAAACAAAATAAAATTTAATGTAAAATAACTGAAGTAAATGAGTTAAAGGAAAGTAAAAAGAAGTGCCTACATTGGTTTTATATTATGCTTCATAATAACCTTTATTTGTTTCATGTTGAACAAATTTTCTCATTCCTAAATATTTTAATCGTTATTAACCCTACTCCTGCTTACGCTGTTGCCCCTAGGTAGGGCGGGAAACTGTACCGCTACCTCAGCCAGTTAGCTTCTGGACTGGGCACATAGCAGAGCAGATTACCTGTATTTGTACTGTGCGTTTTATAGTTTACAACAAAGCTTATATATAGACTTTTGTTGCCACAACAAATTATAAGTAACATTAATTTTACAATCTTGACCTTTTTTTAAATATATTTTTCATAGGAGTTGGAAAAGAGGAGTTTTAGACAAATGCTTCGAGAAAAATAAATTTTCAAAAAGAGGTTTATTGTATACAATAATTTCATTACCAATTCCTTCGATGAAAGATTGGATTTGAAATGAAAGTAAAACAGATGCTTCATTAATTCAGTGTGCATGAGTAAGGAGTATGACTCTTTATTGAGGGTGGAGGCAAGTGAAGGGGAAGGGAAGGGCCATGTGGTAGCACCACCGTGTCTATTTCTTTCATTTGCTCTTCGGTCTTCATAACAAACACTTGTGAAAGAAACAGGTTTGCTATTTGTTCTTCACACCTCAGGGGCTTTGGATCTTCTCCCAGTAGTTCAAAGAAGAAACTGTCACCTTTTCATTAGTTGATATTCTTAGAAAAAGATACAAAAGTATAGGAGATGGGATGTTTCGAAGATAATGACATTTCAAATAGGTTCACCGATGAATCCGTAACTTTAAGGGCGCTGCAGCACGCAGCTTGGAGCCTCAACACCTACACTTAATGTCATCAGAGAGGCCAGGTTATAGTCGAGGCAAAACCTAAATTTAAGTGCTGTGCAGGATTAGGGTTAATATCTGTTTCAATTTAATTTCTATCTTGTACGTCAATTTTAAACTTCATAGTAATCATCTGCTTCATGTAAATATTAATAACCCTTATTGATTATTATAAACATCAAAATGTCCAGTGATATAATCTGTATGAGGACTATTTCTATAGCTGATGATATGTATACTTTTTTTTTTCATGTTACCATAAATAGAAGATGTATATTCCTCCAGCATCATGATTAAGGTGTACTTTATAAAAAATAATAATCTAGCTGAACTGCACTCATTAAAAATATTCCACATCCAATAAGAAAAATTTTTAAACCACAATGAGGTCACGGGAACTGAACATCTTGTATATAATTTTGGAAGCAAAATCTGTTATATAAGAGAAAAACTTGCCTTTTGCTTCCAAGACTCAATTGCTTCAAACGATTCCCTATCCACTGTCGAAAATGCTAGAACACATGCCTGTGCACCTAAAGATTGGATGAATATAAAAACAAGTAAACTAGCAGCAAGTCGCGATTTTTCCAAAAGAAATGAATATATGTTATCATACACAGAGTGGACAAGCAAAAACTTGTATACAAATTAAAAAATTTAGAACTTGATTATTAACTAGGAAAGTCAGGAAAAAATTATTACCATCTTTTTTCTTTTTATTCTTCTTTCTTCACCTATCAAATTAGAATGGCTAAAAGCACAGCAACACTGAATGAAAATGAGCATCAAACTACAAACACTTCTTAAACATTGAAAAACAAAGACTTCAAACTTTAAGACCTTAAATAATTGCAGAAATTCAAATTTTTAAGTGTTAAAACAGCTGAACAAGATGTTTTTGTTTTTTTTTAATTCATCAGTCAGAACGGTTCAACTACAAGATGAATCACAAGTATTAAAACCTTATCCCACTGTATCAACATCATCACAATCCCAACTGCAATATCTCAACATTTTGCACTGTTTAGATTCACTTATTGCTAATCCCAAATAATTTGATTGAAAAAAAAAATGCTCAGGATTTATCATACCCCTGTAATATGCTTTGGTAATGGCATCAAACTCCTCTTGTCCTGCTGTGTCCCATAGCATCAATCTGACATCTTCACCTTCAACTCTGAAATATGAAAATAGAAAGTGTAAATGATTCAACCTCTCCATTAAAAAGGGCATGAAAATAAATACTTAGAGAAAGAAAATAATGTGAAAGTCACCCAATCTTAATTCAAGCTTCAAAATGCATGCAGCTTTAACTTCTGGTTCCAGCTCCTCCGGAAAAAATCAAAGCGTGTATAAAATTTATAGATATAATATGAAACTCCAAAACTCTAACTAATCTGAAGGGAGATGAACACAAAGTGCTTAACTTATATACATAAACAATTACATTTTGGAAAACAAAACAAAAAAAAATTAAATCATATTCAATGGCTTCAATCTAAGATAATGGATGAAAGAAAATATGTAATTTAAAAATACTTTCAAATCATTCGGGCATACATCAGTCATATTGTGGTATTAATTACCAATTTAACAAATTCTTTAAATTTTTAACCAAAATTTTATTTTATTGTCTCTCTGTTGAACTTGGTTCTTAAAAATTGATTGTACCTGTTATGAATCACGTTCATGGTATTATAATGTGGCTGCAGATCATGGCAAATTATTTTACTAGTTTTAACTAATTTTTTTCTCTATCATTCAGAATGTTAAAAAATATTTTCATGTTTAAAGCTCAAGAAACAGGGCTTAATTTGGACAATTGTTATCACTTTTGTTAGGTAGACCTGGTACAAGGAATGTAATTTGACAAAGGGTTATGCTACCTAGTTGGAAGTTATGAGCTCTACTTGAAGTTGTCATTAGTGTATCAAGCAAAAATACAAATTGGTGAGAAAGTTAAAGAGAAAAAAAGGGAAACTCCAAATCAGCACATGATAAAATATTTCACAATAAAATTATCTATTTCTGCTTAGATCTTCTGAGTGCTTCTGACTGAACAGAACTCACAACTTCAACAAACTGGCATAACTCTGCAAAATCTCATAACCTATTAATCTTTAAAATTGTGCTTTATTTTTAGAAGTTTTTACAGAAGTACTCTTCTGCTATGCAACTTTTGTCTTGCTAACAACACACAATTCAGATGTAGGAATCTGAATTTGGAGAAAAAAAGGTGCTTAAGAGAAAGTAAATTTCACTTTTATGAGGCATTTTAGAAAATAAAACTCTTGTATCCATCCATATAATTCTGGTAATTTCAAGCCCTTTGCTATCATTGAGAAGATGAGAAAAAGGTACATTTATAATTACAATGTTAAAATTTGGCAGGAGTATAGTGGGACTTGTTTGGACTAGGTGCAAAGTAATTTGCTTTCACTCTGTTTAAATCAAAACTCACATCCTTTTTTTTTCATTCTCTACTTAGCCTCATTTGGACTGGGTGTAAACATTTAGCTTTTACTGTTTACAAACGTCAGATCAAAACTAACAAATCCTGAATCCTTATTTTCCCATTCTAATATATTTAGCCTCATTTGATCAAGGTACAAGTAAGATCTGTTTAGAAAGAAAAAAAAATGAACATACTCAATCTGTCTCTCTAGAAAATCCACACCGATTGTTTTCTTGTAGTCTCTAGTAAAAATGCCCTTGCAATAGCGCTGAATCATACTGGACTTGCCCACTGCTCCATTGCCAACAACTACCACTTTGATGGCCACCTCCACCTCCTCCTCCCGCATGGTGGCACCCTCTGTTGTGTTGGATGCACCCAGTGTTGTCAGCTGTACCTGAATATCAATGTTACAATTCAAGTTGAAGCTTTTACATTGGCTTAAAATTTTCATTTATCATGGTGCTCTGGTAGAAAAAAAGAAGAAATAGAAATGTCATGCTATTTGATAATCAAATACATTCTTTGATTACTATAAGCAAACTCCTTGAGTTTTTTCCTTCATGTTACCCAGTTTGGAACTTTCAAACAGACATTCAAATTTTACTTTTGAATTTTTCAGGCGTGGTTTATAATAAAAAAGTTTCATAATTCAAAAGCAACTGGAGACATCCATTGCTGACAACTAGACCTAAGGAAAGATTGTCAATGATATGAAAATTTACTTTATCAACAAAACAGCTGCGCTATAAAACAGTATTTATTATTGCACGATCAGAATTTTCAACTGCGTTAATTAAGATTTCTAGTTTATATGCCAATTTCATGCACATATTGATCAAAGTAATAAGAGGTCACAACAAGTGATTTCAATTTTCAAGGTGTTCAATTCACAGTTTTAAACTCATTTGTCAAGCTCATTCATAAACAGTCTTTCACTTTTTGGTGTTAACCTTTCAAATTAAATTTTATTTACCTTCATAGGCTACAAGTTCCAGCGATTTTGTCACTATTATTATGGCTGATACACACTTGGTAAGTATTTTATTTAGTAAAGAGACCCACAGGTAAAAATTCAGCCACAATCAACAGACCTATTTCAAAGAAATTGATAAAATTCAACTGTTCTTGATTTGAACTGTCTAAACTACAATATAGTAAATTTGTAGAAAGATGGATGGATAACAAGATGTGACCAAAATAGAACGATGTTATGTAACGAAAGCACTAAAAGGCGCATTAGCCTTGGTTGCACTGTGACCTACTTTCAATAGGGTTGCTTTTGTTTAATAGCATGCCTTCTGCAAGTAATCAATTGAACTGTTTATGAGTATACAAACACATCTCAAATCTCTTTCCCTGCATATCATCATGCTGAGCAACCATCTAATGCATTTCTTCACCACAAGTTAACAAAATCATGGCTCTACAAAACCCTATCAATATCATCATATAATATGTAAGCAACATGCACAGTGCTATCTTGACTCTGCACCCTTTTATCTGTATATCTGACAACAGGGGCGTTAATCTTGATACTTTTTCAAGGCCAACCACAGTATTTTTATTCTTTTTTAGAACAGGGATACAATCTGAGTTTGCCTGAAAATAGACATACAATAAAATAGTACTAAGCTCACATCAGATACATTTCCTAAAAATATTATGTATGCAAATGCATTGAGAACAAATTTATATTCATGCTGTGTCTTGGAAACCATCTTCATCAACTCAAATGACTTAGCAAGTAGCAAAAGAAACTTTGGGTGCCCTTAAAAGTTTGTGTTTTTAAATGATAAGCAGACACAGCATGTTTCTAGAATAAAATGAAGACTACTACTAAAATGAAGGAAAGCATCTATTGGTGACCACCTTCAAGCATTAATATGTTTTAGGATAAAGACATTTGTGGAACATTGGCAGTGGATATAAACATAGTTCACTGAAACATTAATTTACACATCTGAATGTGAATGATATGACTTCTTCATTATAGAGAAATACATGAGGCTAAAGATAAAAAACAATGTTGGCCTCATTCTCATAGATCTATATAAGTTTTAGAGAAACAACATATAATAATCATTCTTTAAAAGCGATAAAACTATATTGAGGGGAAAAGGTATCTTTTTACTACATAAAAATAAAATGCAAAATTTGTAATCAGGTTTCATTAATTTTCAACATAAGTTATTATAATTGCTATTCTTATGATCTATCTCATCTTTAGTATGATTTTATTTTTTATATTCTCTATAGCCATACCCAAGTGCGTCCCTCCCGCCCCTCTACACTAAAGTGTGTGATCTGAAAATATTCTTAGACGAATAGCAAAAGATGCCACTGAGACTCGAAGACTACTTTATAAACAATTTTATTTGAGGAGCATAACGTTTTCAGATTTGATCTTAGAAGAGAAAAAAAGCCAAAAAGAACTTTGCGAAGTATACAGTAGAACATGACTATAACGGCACCCGCTACAGCAGGACCACCCCAACAGCGAGACTGTACCGGGAACACCGTAAACTCTATTACCTGTGCTTGGGTATCGCGGGACAAGGAAAAGCCTGTACTTGGATACAGTGGGAGAGACTGAGCGAGCTCTAAGGATACCTGTGGGAAGGGGATACAGCTAAAGAGACAGAGCGAGTTCTACTGGGACTTGGGGGAAGGAGGGGGGGGTTGAGATATTGGGGGGTGTAGATAGGCCCCAAACTGGCAGTTAATTGTGCTTCAATGGCGAGTGAAGAGGGGCAGGGGAGGGCAGAGAGAGATGGAGAGAGGCTTTGAGGGAGCTAGGTCTAGACAGCTCCCAATCTCCCAATTCCCTTCTCCCAGGTAGGCTTGGAGATCGCTCAATCTCTCCCGCTGTTAGAAAGTTCAGGCCTTTCTTCGCCATGTTGTTCAATACTGTACATGAGCCGACTTTGTCTTATGCATTGTATAATCTATACCTAGTAAACAATGTACCATCTTTGGGCTAAGCCAAAAAGTACCGGTAACAGATAAAGAGAGCATTACATACATTGGACTATGTTGAAGTATGATGAGTTGATTTTAGTTTGTGTTGATCTTATTTGCTCCATGGAATCAAAACTAGTCCCTCTATCTTTTTATTAGAATAAATGGTTGTGTTGACAGTGCTTTTCTTTCTTTTATCTGTCTAATAAAATAAAATTGTCGTGTTGATGTTTATAATCACTCACCGCCCATCATCAATCGTTTCCCGCTGTGCTAAAGCCTAAAACAAAGACAACTATCACACCCTTTCTGCTACATGTACAAAGTCTACATTACATAGTTGGGAAGTGATACTGATAGTTCTAGTACCAATAAATGAGAGGTTGTTCTGAAGGAACTAACATTTCATTCGTTTGAGCATATTAGAATAATTTTAATCTCGCCCACTTGATACCTGACTTAAGTATAATAACTATATGGAGATTCTTACGTAGGCAGTGTGCAGATTGTCCAATGGCCTGTGGTGATGCTTGTCAGTGACTGGAACCTAGGAATCGCTCACAAAGTTTGTGGCGCATGCACGCACACATTCACTGGCATGAAGCCACTGATAGTGGCAGATAGTACAAAATCTAGACTCCTGACAGGAACCTCCCTGAAAAGGAGAAAAGCACAAACTGTATGCACACAAAGCTTGTGTAGTCTGCAGGAGGGTTAAGGGGAACTAGGTAAGCACAGCATGCAACACTTATCTGTGTGTATGTGTTTGCTCAACATGTTTGCCTCTGGTAAACGTAGACAACTACCAGGTGTCATAACCACAAGCCCATGAGATGTTGTAAGGGAGGAAGAAGCAATTTAATTTAAAAAAGCTTTACATTACACTAAAAAATCAAAACAAAAACGAAGAGCACAAAAACATTGAACCAAAGTTTGCTAGACCCAGTGTCAGCGAGATTGCTTAGAGCAGGAATATTCTTCTGGAACTAAAATTCCCGCTATAGTCATGTTCTACTGTATATATATACTTAAACATGTACATGATTTAAATTCTTCGCAATTTCAGGCAAACAGTCCTCACACATAAAAAGCAGTCATGATACTATACCTACCACATGCAGAAAAATGCTGTAATAAGTTGCCTTCCTGATGTACCATGAATGGCAAAGGCAGACTTTGGACCAATACAGAAACTTATACCATAAGGCAAGGGACACTGGTTTGCAACTTTGCTTATCAAATCTAGACTGAAAGTAAAAAAAGCATTTGAAAAGGTCTAAATGATTAATAATACAGACACTGATACAGATATCAAAAAATGAATATGAGTGAAAAGACATACGACATAAAAATCTACTTTTCGGTTATTGACTGTAAATGAATATTTTCTTATCACCTCATAAGTCTAGGGCAAAATGAAGACAAAATGTGCAGAATTGGAACAAAAGAAAACTGGTGCAATAAAATTTAAAAATTCCATTATTGTAATGAGTATTGATTTCAAACCTACAAACGAACTCAAGACTTTAAAGTTACATGTATTAAGATGTGGACCTAACCTAATGAAAAAGCCCCGTTACCCATTCAATCCCATAAAAAATTGCTGTCCAATTTTTATACTTAAGACTGAATTTAATTTACACTTATATACATCATATTTGTATGTGTGTATTCTTGGATATGTTAGACTTAAAAGTGTCAGGCCAAGAACATTTACACCAAGCAATTTTATTCTGGAAGCTATAATTAAGAGCAAAACTGAAAAGACAAAATATCTCACTGTTTGTCCCAGTTGAACATGTACTGAGAAAACAATAGTCAAGACATCTTGAGTTCACACTAAGTTTGGCCTACGTTATCAGATAAGGTTTAAAATAATAAAACCTAACTACATTAAGTCATAAAAACCTGGTTGCCACCAGCTCTTTCAGGTAATCATTATATGAAGTATGTACATAATCTTTATCTTAAAAGCATGCTCTTTAGGAATTGAAAAGGCTGTAGCTTTGCTGTTGAAGGGTGTTGGAAGTTTTGGGTTTTACTTTTACTAAATTTTAATGATGAAATAAAGAGCTGTATGGCTCTGTGTAAGCTGACTAAATTGGAAAGGTTTGCAATCCACCAAAAAAAAAAACTTTTAAAATTATCAATACATAAAATTTGACTCCATTTGCCTTCCCTGAATAACTTAAAGTTGAAAAGCAAAGGCTAAAATATAAGATATCAACTCTGCAGTAAATGAAATTGTACACATACAGATTAAGAAATGATCCAAAGCAACTCAAATATCAAACAAATAAAAAAATTTTAACCTCTTTCTTCATCAGCATGAAATTTTTGTCTTTAATTTAAATTTTAATAGCTTTTCTAATTTGCAGGACAACAACAAGATCATATGTTACAATCTAAAAACCCAGGATACACATACACAGTAACTTTACTCTAAAAGGTCTCTAGGTCGAGCTCTGAGCTGGCTTGAAGTTTAACTGTTGTCTATTATAGTTTTTGTTTGTTTGTTTCAGCTAGCAGCCTAACAACAGTAACAGATGTATGCAAATAAATTGTCATGGGAGGGCATGGCTTGCATCAATTTTAAATAGGGAGGGCCATGAAGCTTAGATCTTGGCCTATATATATCAATTTTATAGTTGGCAACCATGATACAACTTTTTTAATTAAAGAGGGAAGCTTGTGAGGCTCTGGCTCTATGTTAGTTTTATACTTTGTACTTGTAGCAAGATTCTGATTTTATAAAAAAAAAGCCGGGTGTGGGACTAGTTCAATAATTGTCAAGGAGCCATGGATTCTAGACCAGTGGCATTTGGCGATAAAAATTCGTTTGTTACACCACACTCATTCACCTTTGCCATCTTGAAATTGAATAACATTGCTTTCAGTAATTTCAAATCCTGTTGGGTCTGGCATCTAGGCTAAAACTGTACCATACATTTTAAAATACTGTTATAATCTTATTTCTTTTCAACTCTGCAGATCCACAGAAGCAGTAATTCTAGACCCCTTAGTGAAACAAATTTGTTGTCGGTTCTAAGATCAAGTGGCAGACTATGGGAACGAGCCTGGGATAACAAACAAAAAAGCACCTGGACTTAAATGCCGACATGGCGACAAAATGAACATCTCAAAAAAACATGAAAGAATTCTATTTCTAGAACAGGACTTAATCGGATTTAGCATATTAAGATATGATATCGGATATATGATGCCACAGATTTTTTTTTTAATTGATAATTTATTGTTAATGTTAGAAAATGATTTAGTCTAGTATTTGTAAACACATTTGTAAAAACCAAGCCCAATCTTTTTCCATGACCGAATCAAACGAAGCCTTTTTTTAGTACGATAGAGGTAGGGCATCCATTCGGAAGTCCTTCCAAATCTAAATTTAAAGACTAAATCTTATACTAGACCATGCAGGCCTACATTGCGAATTGGACTTTGAGGGTAACATGTAGACCTATCTAGAATCTACATCTATACGACTATAGCCGGCTTAGAATGAAAAACTTTCCATTTCTTCTTAAGTTAATGAAGCTTAAATTTAAAAGAAGTTTAAAAAAAAGATCTAAACTTTGATTAGTTTGTTAAAATTTATTAACTCAATATATCATCTAGATTTAAATTTATAAGGAGTATAATTTATCATAACTCTAGATCTTTAAGCTGGGTCTAATGCTTACCGTAAGACGTAAGTCTAGATTCTGCTTTGCTCAGTCTTGGGAAAGAAAGTTATTACGCTTTTCCACTCTTCTGTAAATAAGAACTGAACTGGTACTCATACAAAAAAAAATATGTAGTGTTTAAATTATACTAATGTCGTGTATTTGTCCATAAGAGGTGGTTCTAATTTCTCTAACAATAATATTGTCTTTTTTTGTATGGCAGGAAGGGCGTGTGGGGGGTATTTTGTTTTTGGTTTTATATTCTTTTATTTACACGATTTAATGTTCTCATAAATATTCACTGCCACAAAGGTAATAGTAGTGGTGGTAATTGTAGCAGCAGCAACAGCAGCAGTTATAGTACTAGGAGTAGCAGTAGCAGTAGCAGCAGTAGTAGTAGTAGTAGTAGTAGTAGTAGTAGTAGTAGCAGCAGCAGCAGCAGCAGCAGCAGTAGTAGTAGTAGTAGTAGAGCAGCAGCAGCAGTAGTAGCAGTAACAGTAGTAGTAGTAGTAGTAGTAGTAGTAGTAGTAGTAGTAGTAGTAGTAGTAGTAGTAGTAGTAGTAGTAGTAGTAGTAGTAGTACCTAACAGATGTACTAATAGTGCTGTATTTGTAAATGCCTATTCTTTGAGAAGTGCAGTTTATAAATTGGTGAAGCAGATGTCGCTTGATGTATCCCCTCATGTTACAACATTGATCTTGCGATAACTAATTGTTGAAAGCACGGTAACCTGAAAATATCTCTCCAGAACCATTTTTTCCCTCTTAGAGTAAGAACATTTTTCTCCATTTGCCTCCAATCTTAGAATTGGCACGTTGGTATCCCTCAATAGCAATTTCTCTATAGTAGCACTTCAGAAATAGTTATACTAATTAAATGTATCCTTCTTAGAAATCTTTGCCATCTTTATAAATCTTAATCTCTTACCGCATTAAAAGAGCTGCACTGAGCTTTTTTTGAGAGATGGAAAGTCAGTGTTGCTGGTCCTGGATGGGAAAGGCAGAGACGACAATAATTTAAATGATCTGAACACGGCTCTGGCCTCGCTTCGCAATAACTTTACTGTTGCCCTCCGATGGATTCCATCTCACTGTGGCATATCCGAAAATGAAATAGCGAACACTTTAGCCAAAGAAGGTTCCAAGCAGTGCCAACTCGACAAAAAGACAACTTATAAAGAGGCAAAGACCACTATAAAATCGTTTAGCGGAAACTGTGGCCAGCAAAGTATCCACATTTTAATAAAGTAGACCCATACCACCAACAAAATTACAAAGGTCACACCAAATCAATATCTTCAGAATACGAACAGACCACATCAGGCTGAACTCCCATTTCCATAAAAAGCTAAGTATTGGTGCATCTGATCAGTATCCCTGTTTAAGTGCGGTCATGACGGCAGACCATATCCTTCAGACCTGTTCCAATTACGATCATCTGAAGTCCCAAACGTGGCCTGAGGCAATAATCATAACATTACAAAGAAAGCTCTACGGCAGCCTCAAAGATCTGCAGAACACAGCTGCCTTTATAGAGGAGAATGCAATGGCGATCGCAAAGAAAAAGATAATAAGACTTCAGAGACAGTTACACTTATAAAATGTATTCTTCTTGGAAATCTTTACCATCTTTATAATATTCATGTCGCTGGAAGAAACTGTTCCCCTATCGAATTTTTTAAAAATTTAAATACGATGGCAATTCTGAAAAAAAAAAAAACCCTGTCTTCCTGACTACTAGTAATAGTACTATCAGAGTAAAAAAAAAAGACATCAGTTCTTCAGATATGAGATCTTTTCTTGATCTCGCATCAAGCAAGACCTAAAAGATTAAATATTGAAAATAAAATTTTTTTTTTTTTGTCTGTTTTCTTATATTGATCTATCAATACATGATATTTTTACATACTCATTGTTACCATATTTATCCCTTTCAGAATCTGATATGCGCTCAAAGAAACTTCTTCAAATGATTTTGACCAATGATTAGACATATTCACATTATAAGTTTTAGCAGTAATCAATCATGGGTTACGAAAATTGAAGCTGAGATGGATATAGTCATAATTCATATCTTATTATCATTTATATATTGCATATCATGTGGATTTTAGTCAATACAAACAATGCTATCAAAGCTGAAGATGAAACAAGATATGTGCCAGTACAATGTCAAATATATTTTAAATAAACTTAAGTACAGACTGATGAAACCGTGAAATTTTAAAATTGCAAACATGAAATATTTATGTGCATAAAAATATAATATAGACAATGTTGATGCTACTAGCCAGACAAAAATTAAGCAAAAAAAAAAAAAATAAATAAAAATAAAAAAGAAAGGGAAAAAAAATAAAGCAATGGAAAGGACTCTTGATTTAATAAGGAATAATACATGTATATGGTAAGGAATAACTGTAGTTTCGAAAACTTAGGCTTCGCTTTGTTCATATTTCTCGTCTTCACAGTAAACACCACTTTTTGTTTTAGTCAAAACTCAAATGTATATTGAGAATTTTCACTCCGCTTCAAACAAAAGCAGATGTGTCTTGCCATAACTTTTGGCTCAGGATTCCTTATTATCACATTGACACTGATGATGTCTTATGGAAACTGTTAGTGCTTTCTTAGGGTGTGATGCTGGGATGAAAGTCATTCACTACAGGTACTTTTCATTATTGAATCAAACGAACAGCGCTCCTGTGAAGTTTAATTCTAATTTCACTGATTTCATTGATTCTGGCTGTTGGGAATCAAGCTCAATTACATGCACTTATATATATATTGCTGACGAGTTTGGGAAGCATTTGAGTTGTCCACATTGGCAGAAACACAAGCACTTCCACCTTCTTCCTGCCTACCATTTGAAGAACCAGAGGAAGAAAACTAAATGGAGGAAAAGCAAATATCCTTTGATTGAAAAAAAGTCCAATCCATTATAATGGCAAGAAAGGCCTCGGAACACAGATCAGCTTTCCATGACAAATATTTGGGGACTTGATTGTATAAATGTGAAGTAAAAAGATTACATCGATCTGTTGAAATGCAGATTGATTTAGCTGTCATTCTATATGGCATATATTCATCTGAGATTCTCTATCTACTACACTGTTGTTTTAACTGGGAAAATGCATTGCTGTAACCCTATTTTGAGTTAAGCGCCATTCTTAAAATTTCCCTGTAATTTAATCAAAGTTTGGTGCTATCTTGATTTAAACATATTTTTGCTCTTTGTATAAGACTATGAAAGACTCTAAGGCATTTGTTTTTCACCTTGGCCAACTTTTTCATAAGAACTGAATACATCTAATACTCAACAAGAATTGGTCTATTATTTGCTACATGTATTTCTTTCATGATTATTCTTAGTAAACGCCTATTAATTTCCAGGAAGTGAGTTCACTTTGCTATTCAAAATCAAGCCTCACCGAGAATACTTAACCCGAGCATCAAGACTGGTCATTGTCAGATTATGTAACTGACATGAACTATTTTAATGATGATTGTATAAAATATATAAATGTACATGTACAATATATCAAATTCAAATATTGTTTTAACATTTTAAAAATTTCTAGTTCTTCAAGGAAACCCATAATCTTAGGGGTATGAATACATATACATTTAATTGTTTGATAATGGTACCAATACATACACGCATTCTGAAAATAATCTCATAACAACAGAAATTTTCAATTTGAAACAAAACTAAAATAAAGTTGCTTCAAACTTTTTATTTTTCATCCAAGAATAAGGGTGTACAATCATTTAATCATTTCCAATAACTCATAATCAAATAGTGAAATATAACTACAGTGGAAACCTCAAAAACCATAAGTCTGATAATTCGAATTTATCATAAACCAAATTTTGCAAGATGATATTTTTTTCTCTTTGGCTTTTTTAGAATCGGACTCATATTTCAGGGTCTTTCTGATTCGATTCTCTTAATTCGAAGTCGATACCACCCCATAAGGCATCACAAAAGTGCTACGTGTACATGCATCTCTCGAGCATCAAGCAATGCCAATCACTGCTCAAGAAAGGCTGATCAGTGAGCTGTCAAAGCAAGAAGGGAGGGGATGCACTAACAATTAAGTGCCAGCACTGATACTGATAGCAACGTGGGACGGGAGAAGGGGAGTGTTGCGGACACAGTACACACTCACTCAATGAGTCATAGATTGTTATACCCATTTATGTAATTCAAATACTCTTAATTTGAAGATTTAATCCATTCCAATAAAATTCAAACAATGAGGTTTCCACTGTATGTTCACAAGTTACATCTTGATTATACATATAATTATATCTTTGAAAGATTCAAAGATAGTTTCATGATTTTGAAAATTAAAAAAAAAAACAAACAACCTTGGAAACAGCATTCAGGCTTTATATCATTTGTCATTCATAAATTTCAACATACATGTAATTAAAAATTACACAGATTGTCAAGATAGAGGCCTGCAATCTTACACATTACTATTCCTCATAACTAAAATTTTGTTCTATACTCACCATAAAAGCAGAAAATTACTATAAAAAAAGATAAGCAACAAAATTCCAGAGGACTAGAAGATGTGATAAAATTTTTTTTGATACCTTAACATATTTTTTTTTAATTTATTGAAACGGTGGACTCTTGTCTAAGAACTCGCAACCTTAGAACCTGCTGTGGTGAAATATCATGACTAGTCTTTATATTACATCTCTCTAGAATCCATGCTTGACCTAAATCTGCACAACTACCTGCTTTTAAAAGACAAAGATTAAAAAGACTCTATCTCTTAAGCTTTGTTCGTTCATAAAAAGAGCTAGAGTTGAATGCCTCTATCCTTATCGAGGATGTTCTGAGTGAAATCGAGAGGGTAAAAGAAGGCACAAGCCTATATCTGCGGATTAAACGGGAGTCAATTCTTCAATTAACACCATCTTATGCTCAGTCAAAGTATCTGCATATCTAAAACAGGTGAGGAATTTGAAAGATAATCAAAGTACACATGTATTAAACACTGCCTAGAGATCTAGACGGTACCCCATCATCCCTAAGCAGAGCCACACCAATAAATCTCTAAAGAATTTGAAGCTCTGAATGAAGAGTAGCAATATAATGGTATCTAAAACTGTGTCAAACCTGAAGCTCTGAATGAAGAGTAGCAATAGAATGGTATCTAAAACTGTGTCAAACCTGAAGCTCTGAATGAAGAGTAGCAATAGAATGGTATCTAAAACTGTGTCAAACCTGAAGCTCTGAATGAAGAGTAGCAATAGAATGGTATCTAAAACTGTGTCAAACCTGAAGCTCTGAATGAAGAGTAGCAATAGAATGGTATCTAAAACTGTGTCAAACCTGAAGCTCTGAATGAAGAGTAGCAATAGAATGGTATCTAAAACTGTGTCAAACCTGAAGCTCTGAATGAAGAGTAGCAATAGAATGGTATCTAAAACTGTGTCAAACCTGAAGCTCTGAATGAAGTAGCAATAGAATGGTATCTAAAACTGTGTCAAACCTGAAGCTCTGTGAATGAAGAGTAGCAATAGAATGGTATCTAAAACTGTGTCAAACCTGAAGCTCTGAATGAAGAGTAGCAATAGAATGGTATCTAAAACTGTGTCAAACCTGAAGCTCTGAATGAAGAGTAGCAATAGAATGGTATCTAAAACTGTGTCAAACCTGAAGCTCTGAAGATGAAGAGTACTGTGTCAAACCTGAAGAATGGTATCTAAAACTGTGTCAAACCTGAAGCTCTGAATGAAGAGTAGCAATAGAATGGTATCTAAAACTGTGTCAAAGCTCTGAATGAAGAGTAGCAATAGAATGGTAGCTGAAGAGTAGCAATAGAATAGTATGGTGTCAAACCTGAAGCTCTGAAGAGTAGCAATAGAATGGTATCTAAAACTGTGTCAAACCTGAAGCTCTGAATGAAGAGTAGCAATAGAATGGTATCTAAAACTGTGTCAAACCTGAACCTGAAGCTAAAACTGTGTCAAACCTGAAGCTCTGAATGAAGAGTAGCAATAGAATGGTATCTAAAACTGTGTCAAACCTGAAGCTCTGAATGAAGAGTAGCAATAGAATGGTATCTAAAACTGTGTCAAACCTGAAGCTCTGAATGAAGAGTAGCAATAGAATGGTATCTAAAACTGTGTCAAACCTGAAGCTCTGAATGAAGAGTAGCAATAGAATGGTATCTAAAACTGTGTCAAACCTGAAGCTCTGAATGAAGAGTAGCAATAGAATGGTATCTAAAACTGTGTCAAACCTGAAGCTCTAGCAATAGAATGGTATCTAAAACTGTGTCAAACCTGAAGCTCTGAATGAAGAGTAGCAATAGAATGGTATCTAAAACTGTGTCAAACCTGAAGCTCTGAATGAAGAGTAGCAATAGAATGGTATCTAAAACTGTGTCAAACCTGAAGCTCTGAATGAAGAGTAGCAATAGAATGGTATCTAAAACTGTGTCAAACCTGAAGCTCTGAATGAAGAGTAGCAATAGAATGGTATCTAAAACTGTGTCAAACCTGAAGCTCTGAATGAAGAGTAGCAATAGAATGGTATCTAAAACTGTGTCAAACCTGAACTCTGAATGAAGAGTAGCAATAGAATGGTATCTAAAACTGTGTCAAACCTGAAGCTCTGAATGAAGAGTAGCAATAGAATGGTATCTAAAACTGTGTCAAACCTGAAGCTCTGAATGAAGAGTAGCAATAGAATGGTATCTAAAACTGTGTCAAACCTGAAGCTCTGAATAGCAGAATGGTATCTAAAACTGTGTCAAACCTGAAGCTCTGAATGAAGAGTAGCAATGAATGGTATCTAAAACTGTGTCAAACTGAAGCTCTGAATGAAGAGTAGCAATAGAATGGTATCTAAAACTGTGTCAAACCTGAAGCTCTGAATGAAGAGTAGCAATAGAATGGTATCTAAAACTGTGTCAAACCTGAAGCTCTGAATGAAGAGTAGCAATAGAATGGTATCTAAAACTGTGTCAAACCTGAAGCTCTGAATGAAGAGTAGCAATAGAATGGTATCTAAAACTGTGTCAAACCTGAAGCTCTGAATGAAGAGTAGCAATAGAATGGTATCTAAAACTGTGTCAAACCTGAAGCTCTGAATGAAGAGTAGCAATAGAATGGTATCTAAAACTGTGTCAAACCTGAAGCTCTGAATGAAGAGTAGCAATAGAATGGTATCTAAAACTGTGTCAAACCTGAAGCTCTGAATGAAGAGTAGCAATAGAATGGTATCTAAAACTGTGTCAAACCTGAAGCTCTGAATGAAGAGTAGCAATAGAATGGTATCTAAAACTGTGTCAAACCTGTGAGGCCTGCCTGAATTATGGTTTTTTTTTCCTTTGGCAGAGTGTGGGGGAGTTGAAATGGAGCGTCCAGACCGGAGTATATACATGTGCTAACGGAATCTGGGAACATGCCCCTCCCCCACGAAATTTTTTTTAACAGATTTAGAATTAAAATTTTTTTTCCTTTGGCAGAGTGTGGGGGAGTTGAAATGGAGCGTCCAGACCGGAGTATATACATGTGCTAACGGAATCTGGGAACATGCCCCTCCCCCACGAAATTTTTTTTAACAGATTTAGAATTAAAATCTTACAATTTGGAGCTATTGATAAGTGATTATAGTGGGTTAACAAAGAAGACTCTTAGGACACTTTCAACTCAGTTTAACAAAGTACAAGTGACTAAAATTCATTCATCATTTGAGACAAAAAAATTACTGGCGATCTTACAGGTCTGCTGTGTGTAGGCTTGAGCTGACCACCTTCGTGATGATTGCTATCTCTCTCTTTCTAGTTTATGCATGTCAGACACTAAATTACTCTTGATTGGTTTGGATCGAATAAGCAGAGTGAAATGACACCACAGAATTTAAGTACAATACTGATTCTTTAATATCAAGTACATTAGAACCAATACCTCAATGCATGTAAAAATTGAAATAAAAAAAAACCTCTGCCATGTAGTTTTCATAACAAGGGCAGTCCTCTTTATAGAATTGCCATCAAGGCATCCTGAAACTACAAAATTTAAAAGTATCTCGCCTGAGCTTTTGCAAACTATTTGCACTTTGTCATCTAAGTAAATGTATGGGTCACAGAGTGCATTGATTTAAATTTTAAAGTAGGGATTGCTGTTAAGGGCATAAAATTAAAAAAGAAACAAACATTTCTGATAGAAAAATTCTACAAAAAAAAAAAGCCACACAGCTTCTACAGCTAGACAATTAAAATGCCACAATGTAAATCTCTCTTAAAACAACTATGTACATGTAGTGCCAATGTAAATCTATCAGTCTCAACCCTCAAATTTATTGGAGCACATTCTGTCATACTATGCAGCTAAATACATGTAGCAATATAACCACAAATCAAACAGACTGTCATTCATACAAACCTCACTCAGACTACTTTTAATTTTCCAGCAAATACATGAAGAATTGATATATCATGTCTTTAGCAATTGTTAGCAGGGTAAGGTGGCACTAAAAATAAAAATATAAGTTCCCATCCACAAATGATGCCTCAAATTTACAAGTATATAAGATCTCAAAAAGCACTGCCCAATGTTGGCTTAAATCTAACTTGATATGCCTGAGATCACCATATTGTTGACATGCTATATTAATCAACAATCAAATCTCAAATAGATGCAGTGGAATCCGTTTGAAGTCAATTTGCAGGATAATTATCTCTTTGTTTGCAAACCCAATCAGTCAGTATTAATAGCTTGCTTAACAAGGCCTAGCTAAGTTGGTGTGGTCTTTTGAGGTTGGAACAATAACAAACTAACAAAAAAGGATGCGTAGGGCATGATGGAGGCTGTCTAGATCAAGACGTAACTTATCATTGATTCTCATCATTTGTGGGAAACAGTGCATTGTTTTCTCTCCACCGCCCCTCGCGATAACCAATAGCATTATTTTCAGAACCTCCAATAATGCTAACCACTTTTATTTTTATTTAAGGCAATTTCCTTTTTCATTGATGAAAATAAAACAAAAATATTGTTGGTCCCAAGCCTATACTAAAAGAGGGTAAAGCTGAAAAAAAATTACGAGAAATTTTAGGTATGTAAGCACATGTGTGTAGTACATCAAGTTGTTTAAATAAACCTTTTTTCAGACTAGTGTGGTTTACTCTTTGCCCAAATAACTGAATAAATTTACCATACTATAGCTTTAGATAAGTAAAAAGGGGACCATTATCATAAGTAACGAAAGGGAGTCAACCTGTTTTCATAGCGATTTTTTGGACTTGTGGTTGTACAGGGGAAATGAATAAGCCAACACCATTTTTGGTCCTGAAATGTTGACTTTAAGCAGATTCCACTGTATCTTTTATTACATCAAGAGCTACCTGTACCTCAAGTATAAAAAAAAAAACCCAGAATAAACAACGGCATCAAATATCAAACTAAACTAAAACTGAAAAAAAAAATGATACAAGGAGCCATCATTGATGATGGTTTAGGGTTAATTCTTCATGTTTAGGTATTTTTAGATCCGAAAATTAAGGCTCTCTCTTCTTTGAATTCCCATTTTTTTCCCACAACCTTGTAATATAATAATGAGAAATATGACTTCAATTATGTTTCTTTACATTTTTACACACTTTTGCAGAACTGTCACAGAGATATAGGCAATGCATAAGCAGCAAAATGAAAACAAAAGATTTTTAAATCTTCAAATCCGATGTACTATACAAAATCATATCACACACACAACTGAAAAAAAATCTGCCAACTAGGCCAGAGATAGGAGGACAGCACAATGCACATCAACTACATAAAACAAAAAGGTGACTATTTATCAGCAGTCAGGTACGTTATAATTTTTAGTGCTCAAATTAAAAAAGACATAAGATTAGAACAGTTAACGTGGCAGGAATCAAGCTGTTTTGAATACATATACAAGCAAATGCAAAGTCACAATTAAATAATTGAATATACTGCTTTATGCTTTCCCTTAGCAAATGATCACACAGCACCATCAGACTTTGACAGTCAAATCAGTACCATGCTTAAAGATATGATTGTACATGTATTTGATCATAGTGAACTATCAGTTATGAACATTTTACAGGCCATTTAAAAAAAATAAAATTCCAACAAATTTTTATCTATTTAGTTCTGTATAAATTGGTTACTCACAATACAGGATTACTCATGAAAGCATAACTGACACAGCACACACGAAAACAAAAGGTGAAGAAGAACTTAATAGAATGATTCTATATCGTATATGTGATGTTAAACTCAATTTTTCTCTCTGGTACAAATTCTGGTTTAGACTTGTATTCTCTTTAGTACTAAAAGTCTAGAAATGGCTAAAATTAAAATTATTTAGCAAGACTATACCCAAAAATTTTACTAATGAGAGTGTGAGAAATTTTGAGTTAGGAAAGCCATGTTTTGAAAGCTTCATTCCTCTTCTTCCTACAAAACAATTCCAAACCACACACACAATAAAAAAAAATTTTAAAAGTTGAGATACTTTGTAGTTGTACCATTTATACTGAAGAGAAGGTCGGAAAATATATTTCAAGTATCAAGAATCTTGAATATGAAAAATAAAATATTTGACTCATTAAAAGGTGGGGCCAGCAAATAGCAATTAATATATTTATTGCGAGAAAAGAACCTAAGATTCTATCATACAGATCATAGATCAAGTAAGATTTTGTCAAATCTTATTAATTTTTGTGGCTCACTAGAACATATACAGGATAGCTTAAAATTCTTTGTTGCTCTACAGCTTTTATCGTGAGTAATGCATTCAGCAGGTTACCACCTTGACATAGTGCTTTTAAACCGTTTCTTCTTTGAAGTTTACGATTCAAACTTAAAAAGGGATGATAAATAATTCATAAGTAACCTTTCTTAAGAAAGCATAAATGACAATGATTCTAGATAAAGATTGATTTAAACGATCTCAAGTATAAACATATACTTACATGCATAAAAAAAGGACAGTGAGCAATGGATTTTGGCTACTGCATGAGTGTTTGTAGATCTAGTGCTTCAAATCAGATCTAATAAAACTAAAACTATAACATGTAATGGCTTATGCAGATGTAGACAACAAAACTTGCTGAAAGATCAACCTTTCTGAAAAACAAAACAAAAAAACCCCCATGATTAAAGCTATTATCTTGAATATCATAAAATTTCTTAAGTATTTTTGTGAAATTGACATTAAAAATAAAGTTGATGCTTAATAATTTTGCATGATTTTTAATATACATAGTTACAAGTGAGTTAAATGACTAATAGTGAAATTTATTAACATATGCATTTTCAGTCTTTGGAAGGATCCAAAAAAAAAAAAAAAGAAGAATCACAAGAATGTGAGATATGGGTATGTAAAGTATTTGCAAAAAAAACCCCTGCCTTTTTTTAATTACAGGAGAACCCCCACCCCCCTCCTTTGATCCGAGGTCTAATGTAATGGCTTTGACTGATATCACTATTCAGATCTTATATGATTTGTTTTCACCAAGTACATGTAATTCTAATGGTTTGATAGTCCCACTTTACAGCTTTTGCTCAAATGACTCTATTTAAGTTTTAAGATGACTGCAATGCAGTTTGTCCTGATTGAAATATTTATTTTTCTAAAATTATTTAATGCGTATAAAAAAAGCAGTAACCTTTCATTAACGTTGTTGAGCTCTTAATCTTTTATTTAACTTTTTAACGTATGAAAGAGAATTTTAGAGACAATATCAAGAATTTTTTTTCCCAATTAAAAACCAATAATGCCCAAAGTACAAGAGAATCCTGCCTGATAACAAAATAAAATGTTTTACATTTAAACCCCCCCCCCCCCCCCCAAAAAAAAAAAAAAAAAACAACAAAAAAAACATCTACCATCTGTTTTACATTCATGAAATGATCACACCAAATTTAAAGCATAAGAACATCACAACCATAAATAATTCTTGAATATGACAGGACAATTATTATGGTTTTCACTACTATTTTGTTAATTTCCAGCTTTTAATAAATTTTAGAAGATTAGGAGACAAAAAAATACTTCAAAGTTCAGGTCAAGATGGTATGAATAAATTTAACTTATGACCAGACCTAATCCTTCAGATGTCTATAACTTGAATTTGGTAACAAATCTTCCTATGGTTATGTTAACTACATTCAATGATGACGACTGCAAAGAAAAAAAAACATTTTAACATTGTAAATGTGAAAATTGCAAAAGTTGACATATTCGAACTGGGTAAAAGATATTTTGCCAGACAAGCGACTTTTGAAAAAGTGCTAAATTAAACATGAAGATTAAGAAATTCACAGTATGAAAAACAAAGTAAAAGTTGTCTCTTCTTCCAAGAAAATTTAACAAAAACTGAACAGTATTCAGCACTATGAGAAGAGAGGAGACAGATTTACTTATAAACATTGTACTTGTAGTCAACATTTGAGAACCTACAATGAGAATTCCGAAAGAACATTGGGTATCTGATTCTATACATACATATACATAATATAATACATTAAACTAATAACACAATTACTATCATTGGTATTGTCAATAAGGTTTCTTTCATTCGTTCATGATCACATCATCATATTTCTTTGCCACTTAAAAAAATCATGTTGTGGAAAACACATGAAAAAATATCTATATATTGCATAATGAAAAAACCAACATATCATCTTCAATTATTTAATTTTCCACATCAATGAAGAGTTTTCTATCATTAAATTGCATTGAAAGCATCCTCCATTATAAAATTTTCACATGAAGATTTATCATTTACAATAAAAAAAATCTGATTCTGAAACAAACTTTTAAGGTCAATATTAAAAGTTTCAATCAAGACAAAAGTTAGATAACTTTGCCACAAAACAGACAGCAAGAATGTTACAGTTACACACAAAAGCGAAGAATATCTTAAAGAAAAAAAAAATAACATAATGTGTGATCACCAGTTGGTTTCAATGCTAAATATAATATATGTACTTAAAATAACCTTTAAAACTAAATTAAAAAAGAAAAATAAATAGGCGCCAGAGATAGAATACTTAACTTATACGTAAAATCCCAAACTATTTAAGATTATAATCATGTTAGTATAAATCACAAGAATTCCTGAATCGCAGTGCACTTCTTGCAGAACATTTCCTTTTAATGAATGTTTGGGAGGATGTTTTACTAGTTGAAGAAATCATACAATAAGGTGATTTCCAATTGCTATATAAAAAAAAGCCCTTTCCTCATTTTTTTTGGCCAAAAAAAAGTGCAAGTACAGATGAAGCACATAACAAAAAAGACTTCACATTTTTCAGAAAAACCTAAAATTCTAGGAAGACAATAGGTAAAGGATAATATAAGTTGGTATAATAACAAATTTTCAGAGATCAGAGAAAAAGAGTATAAGTGTTATATACTTAACAACATTCCCCTTGAAAAATGTCAAAAAAATAGTAAAAAAAAATTTTTCGTCAGTAATTCTGCGTGGCTAAATAATTGCTAAATGTACTTAGAGTCCACAATATCTTCATCATCACCATTACCATCAAGAGCCTCACTTCAGTGTCATACTAAAAAGTAAAAATAAAAAACAAACTTAACTCTTCGTAATATTGATCTGTAACAATAAAGACTACTAAGGACCTCTTAGTGGAAACACATGGTTCAACCAATTACTTCAGGAAATAACTGCAAGAAGTTTAAAAGAATCAAATTGATGACAAGTTGGAATGTTCCCTTGGGGCAAACATTGCATCTCTAATATTTTAAAATAACTTTTATTATCATATAAGCTAATGCAGGATATTTTTAAACCTTTCTTTGAAATATACTAATGTCTAACAGCCGCACACATATAAATGGCTGCTTGGGCAAGAGAATTTTTAAATCATTTCTTTAAAAGTTGAACATTCTCTTTGATTTTGTAATGGCTCTGCCGTTCCAACACTTGTGATGAAATCAATTGGTCTGATATGTTGTTAGCAATGCAGCATCTACTGGTTCCATACAGCTGGGACAAGTGAAAGACCGCATCAACCAATCATCAATGCATTCTTTGTGATAGATGTGCATACAAGGAAGATATCGGAGTGGTTCCCCAATTAAAAATTCATTCATACAAATGACGCATCTGCAAAATAATTGTAAAAAAGTTATTTTGATAAATCCAAGGTGAAAAAAAAAACATGTATATATGTAGAATGAATTTGTTTCTTGCATAAAGATAAATTAAAATGCTGTTTAGTATGGTTATAACCACTGAAAATTTGTAATTATATTCAATTTTATTATGATTGAACTCCATTCCACTGGGATCTAGTTTTTGCTACCATCCAGTTTTTTGAAGCTTCAACAAGCAAAGCAAAGTTTTCCTAAAAACTTTTGGTAGTTGAAACTTATTGATGACAAGGACAGTATATTTAAAAAGTTTCAATAAGTTAAGCTGTGTGACAGTGGTTGACTCACACTCACAGGCCATATATTGATCCCAAGCATTCACCTCTATGTCTTGACAGGGGTGAAAAGGTTTGGCTCGCTCCATGAGTTTAAGTTTGAATAACTAGCAAAATTGTGAGCCTAACACATTTAATCTTTTGTAAAGCTGAATACCATCTAAATGTTGCACTAAAAGTTGAGAAAGAGCAAAAAGAGAGAGAACATTTCTCGCTTTCTTTACAAACTAGAGTCTGCAGCAAATAAAGAAATAGAAAAAAGATTGGAGTTGAAATGCAGGGAGAGGGAGAAACCTGGCAGAGCTCAAACCTATAGGATTAGTCCTAGACTGCAACAGTAACTTAAATATAATCACTGCTGGTTAGAACCTTATTTAAGGCATTGATTATTATATTAACATCCTTCAGACTTGGGTATAGGAAGAGAAGAAACATTATGATGTCACAGGGTCACCTATCTTATTGAGTCCTGCATTAAATAGTAATGGTGCAATTAATGAAAAAAGGCACATGGATACTGTAATCCCCCTCTCCCCACCCCCACACACTTTTTTTTCAAATAGAAAAAATAAAAATACAAAAATACAAAGCAATATTGGCAAGCACAATTTTTCAGACTTTTGATTATGCAAAGGAAATTCTGCCATGATTTTATGTTCTCTAAAGAAAACCATGACAGAATCTAGCATGATGCTAGATACTGAGCACAGAATAGTGAACGTATCATGTTTAGCTCAAGTGGAATATGAAGTAAGCACAAAAGACTTCCATATTTCAAAATAACTAAAGTTACTGGAAAACACCCCTTCAAAACATTTTCTCCTTTGGTTTTTAGATGGTATTCTGCGGAGCTGTATTATAATATATCAACCGTACTGAGAAAGTGTGCCAACCAACAAGCTGTTTTGTCTCACAAACATTGAATACTGCACACCAAGAGCAGGAACATGACACCTGCATCAAGATAAGGTGCTTGGTATAAACCTGGCCCAGTTAAAAATGATGCCCTTAGCGATTTTATATGCAAAAAATTTTCAAAAGAGATATAATTTATTGTACAATGTAAAATCAAAGCAGTTTTGACTTGAGGCATTGGTCACTACTATTTTAACCTCTCTGTTGCATAGCATCTACATGTAGGGATGACAGGGAGAAAAATCCTCTTGTTCTGTAGGCTTTGAGAGTCTGAGAGGAGCGCTGTGGTGCTCAAAATGATAGTGACATCATTCTCATATACCACCCCATCTAACTTATAAGTTACGAGGGAGACTTTGTATCTTAGCTAAGAATACCACAGTATAAAGGAGCAAGAAACCCATCATGGGATTTGAAGAAAAAATTGCAATCTTGGCACATCTATTAGTACGGTTACAAGATTTATAATTGAAGTTAATAAGCATAGGGAACAAAAAACTAGACAATGGTGATTCTACAACATGGCCCTTCCCATCCTGTTTACTTGTCCTACCCATATCCTCAATACAGAGTCCTGGCAAGGGTTGGAGTGACTACTATCATTGAGTCTTTCTCAAATAATGTACACTGCAACTGGTGGTGTTGCATAAAGGTAATGCAATTCAACAATTTTTGTAATATCATTAGACCAAAGCAATCTTGTTACTGTTAGAGTTCAATCACAATCTCTTGACTCTGTGTGGCAGTAAGGGAGAAAGGGGTTTACAATGATGTAATGTAAACAACAAAATAATTTGAGATTGTGAAGGAGATTGTGAAGTACCTGTGTGCGGAACCAGGCCTCAGTGTTTGATGTGTTATCACTTATTCTCCATAAATTGAAAAGCATGGTTTGTTGTTTGTGTTGAACAAGTTTATCACTTAATCTCTCCTAAGTTGTTTGAGACATAATCAAGTGCCTGACAGACTCATGTTCTTGACTGCATCCTCTCTTTGCTTAAGCATAATGTGTTTGCGACTATTTAGTTGTCTCTGTTTAATTTTTTAAACAAAAAAAATAAGGTGAGGGTTTTGAGGCTCTAGCTAAGTTGGAAACCTTATTGAGTCATTTGAAAGTCTATACTAAATACTTAAGGATTCGCTTGATCTAAATGAAATTTGATTTGCTCCCAGTCACCCCCCCCCCCCAATATCCCTTTTATTTTCTTTGTAAATACAAACTTTCACCACAGGAATGGCTGACATTATAAATTGAAAGTAACCCTATCGACCTGTCTTTGAAAATTTACTTTTCTTGAAACCCCTTTTCTGCATATTATCTTAAATTCATTAAAACCATTAGCTATACATTAAAAACCCCCAAAACTACACAGTCTATGTAATCATAGTTAACGTCAAATAAATCAACTGTCAAGATTACAAAACAAATGTAGCCAGTGGTTTGTTTTGGAAATAGAAACAGTAAAATGTTTCTCTTTACATGCAGGTCATCACATAACAAATTTAAAATAAATTATTACAGGGAAAGCATTGACAATATTTTGAAATGGTTACATATTTTACTTAACAATATTAAATTCTATGAAAGGAAAATTAGCTTTATGAAATATTAGCATTATAAGCATGAAAAGAATAATACCTAAAGCAATCAGAATAAGTGATTAAAAAAAAAACCAACACATACTCTTTTGCCTTTTTATTTGTACCATCATACTTTCCGGTTGGAAGGTGATTGATAAGCCCTAATCTTTGAGCAATCTTTATTTGCTCATCTTCAGACAACTGGTTTGCTGGTCGGCTCACGCCAGGAGATGGGTGGTAAATGGGCATTCTTCGTTGTGGCTCAGGCTAAAAATACACAAGGTTAATTTCTACATTAGAATGAATTAAAAATAAAAATGATAATGAACTACATTCAAAGATTTGATTATAAACAGATGGAACACTATATTCAAGGCCCAAGAGTACCTGTAGGCTGTCTAAATTTAAATGTTACCCCTCTTTTAACTTCCCACCACACTCATGAGTTGCATGGTGGAAAACTTTAGGAGCATAAAAATAAATTCAGACCACATTTTGACAATAAACTACACAAATCTGGATTAATATTTCTGCAGCATCTGATTTTCTATATTTTGACATGGCGATTACTGATTGTGTAGCAAATTGTTCAATATTAACTGTGAAGAGTGCTTGAAAAGTGCTCATATTTTACACCTCAACTTCTCACAAAAGCTTCAAGTGTTAATGCTAATTTGCATATTGCAAAGGCAAAATTTAAAAAAAAAATTTAGACATTTCTCATTTAAGAATTAAAGAAATATAGAGCTTTACTAGGCCAAACACAGATCACAAATTCCTGAAAGTCATCAGATGCAGAGTCATTATCCCCCCCTTGATTCTCTTTGTCTTCCTGTTTTTCAAATTACTACTGACTTATCCCATCACATGTATCCAACAAAAAAGTCTTCTCTCAACTCTAAAAGAATACATTTGTTGTCATAACATTAACAAACTTGTTTCATCACAATCTCAAATACATGTGCATAAACCTCAACCAGGCGCCCAACAAATCTGTTAAAATAATTCTTCATACAAACATACTCTGCTCCTCCGCTCAGTCTCTCTATCTGAGGAGGTACAATTTATCAACAGACGTTTTGGAAGAGCCAGATCCCTGTTTTTTTATAACATAATTATTCCAAATTTCGACGTTTCACTAGTATTATAATTCCTACCACTTGGAAGAAATTATATTTGTATCATCAATGATTTTCAGATCCACCTTATTCAGCTTTGCATAATCTTAAAATGTTTTTGTTGGTCTTCTACGGATGATTTTGAGAACTATATTTAATATTAATAGTAATGGCAACAATGTCATGATAAAATCCCATACACTCTATATAGCTGCATAGAGTTTACCACTCTATTTGCTTTAAGTTCACTTAAACTAAGGTAAACTTCACTGAGTCGGTTTTAGTTTCAAAATTCTAAAGAGTCAAAATGGACAATCACAAAAAATCTAAATTAGATCAACATAGATCTAGATCCAATTCCAATACCTGTGCTCTGTATGGAGGAGGAGGCTCAACAAATGGTGGCGGTTCAATAGTTGATTCGTTACTTTCAGTATCATTTCCTCGTAAAAGAGATATGTCATCATTACTAGACGACTTGAAGCAATTACCCATCTTCAAACATTCATCTAATAAGACATGAAGGTCTTGGTTTGGGTCTGATGTTTACGAAAGAGGATACACCTCACACGAGACTAACCCTTGTCTTTGTTTGGATTCGCTTTCAGTATCACAACAAGTCTGAGTTATAAATCTCTCTGTGACGTCATGCACATCAGCTGTGACAAACCCAAACATTCGACAAACCACACTTTATACTTCCGCGTCGAGAAGTGTAACGTAATAGTGATTATTTGCAGTGATAGTTACAAATTTATAATTAATGTGATACGAAGTATACAAAATAAGGGTCTTCATAGATTATTGTCTATTCTTTCAATTAACAAACATATAATGTTAGGTGCATTAAAAAAAGAAGCTACGCGGAGTAATGTCACTAATAGAAGAATTATTGGACGATAACGTTTAATAAAGTGTCTAAATGGTTACATTTATATTGAGCGCGGTGGCCTGCGAAAAATTGATATAATAAACAAGAAATAGCAAGATTTGATTTAGAATTTTTTATCTCTTTTGTCCACATGAAAGAAAAATGATATTGTGTGATTCTGAGCGCTAATTAATAGAGGTCCATTTTCGTCAAATCTATACATTTCTTGGGGACTGCTGACTTTGGACATCATGGTAATAAAATTAGAATATGATGTATAGGCCTATTCCGCTTCAGCTGCTACAAAGTAAAAGCATTATATTTAGATATACTTTTAAGAATTTTTTAAGAGGTGTAAACTCTCTTAATCTATTCATGCTAGTGCAATGAAAGCCACCTGGGGCTTGGGTGTGGTAAGTGTAATAACAGTTTCAATCTCTTAGCTATCTGAACTTAATTAAAACATAAAAAGTGCACGATTACAATCTTTCACCGCAGATTGCAAATTCAAGCTCTAATACTTCAGTGCCAGTTCATCCAATGTTTCATTCAGTGTACTGAAGTCTCTGTTGGGCGTTGATTAATTCTGAGCCAAAACCATTTGAGAAAGTTAAAATATGCACTCTGATTGGGATTAAACCAGGACGAAATTACTGCTTCATAAAGGACAATGAAAAAGAAGAGGAAAGGAAAGAAAGTTTAATTGAACATAAATAGAATTAATCACTTTGCTTTGATGAGCCTAGAAACTTATTGGAAGATGTCGCGGCGCATGAAACTAAAGAGATTCTCAAGAAACATAGCTATGGGTACAAAAATGATAATTATTTACATTTTTAATGTCCAAGATTCTGTGTGTCTAAACTATAATAATAAAGTTCATTCCTTGGTCCTGAAAACCATGCAAAAACAGTTTTCGTGATGTAATAGTACAAAGTAGTACTTTCGCCGATTTGTATTTTTTATTCTTTTCAAACTCCAAACATTTCTAGCCAATTTGGCACATACAGGGCTTTCGACAGTGTGTTAGAAACCTGCCGCTGTCGTAAAAATGTAAACTTCCGAGGCGTGGGATCGACGAATACACGACTTCATGCTGCACCGCTGCTACTTTTGTACTCGTTTAATCCATGTTATCATAGTTAGATGCATATCTTGGTATGCCTGCGCTCCTGGAAACAATGACTCAACTAAGATCTAGCGCTAAGGGAAAAACTTGCATTTCTCTCGACTATATGCCTAGATCTAGAATCTAGTGCATTTACGAACGAACGAAGATATTACTAGAATTGAAGGTAAGGATGATCAAGAGATCTAATCTTTGTAAAATGTCATCTGTGCAACCAGAATATAAATGATATTAATTAATTTATAGGTCTATTTCTCTTCAGCTGCCAACAAACGAAAAGGAGTAGGCCTGTACATTGATCTAGATCTTATTTGAAGAAACTTTTATGGGCTGTTTATCCTCTTTTCTAATCATACTAGTGCAAAGAAACCAAGTGATGTATACTGAGGCTTAGGTGTGGTAATTGCAGTGAAGGTTAATCTCTTAGCTACCTTAGCTTACTTTTGTCCTACTACTACTATAGATTTAATAGCTATTTCTTAACTCTCAAAATGCACAAACTTTCTTCTTAAGTGCCTAGGACCTATATTATATGTTTCACTGAAGAGGTTCAATAATTTAAATGAAGCTCTCAGAGCTGATAATTCAATTCACAACCTCCCTAAGAGTGTGAACGATGCCTTTAAAAGTGTTTCAATCGTTCATCTATGTAAATCAAATATGGCTAGTCAGGGATGGATGCCTCTGTAAATTCTTACTATAGCTATTTGACTGCTCATTACTACAAACTAAAACTAGAATACTGCAGAAGCCCTGCTTGGGGAGATTGCAACAGAACCGTATTTCTTTGGGAAAGGCAGTCCATGCTCAAGATTCAGCTAGTAAAGGTTTTCCTGAGAAAGGCTAACGAGTAGCACACAATGTGGCTACTGGCACAAGCCGGCCCAGATGTCTAAATGTAGCGATAGAGAAATATAAATGTGGCTATGAGGTCTCTTTTTCTCCAATAAGGGAAAGGAAGCCTCCCAGAAAGGGGGTTTCATTTGCTGACCACTCAGGAAGACACTATAGATGTTTTATAAAGAGTCGCACATTTATTTAACGTTGTTTACAAAATTATAATTTTCTGATTTGTTGTTGTGAACATTATTTCAAACTCATTTCTGTTGCAAATTGTGAAGTTAATGTGATTTTTATAAGTTCTCTCTATTCATTTGTGAAAGACAAATGGCGGTAATCTTACTAAATTCTGTTCATTTCTGATGATTTCACTACAAATTGGGACTGATACTGTGATAGTAAAAATATACTGAATACTCAACCCTTCCCTGGTGGCTCACTGTCACCATGTCAGGCTCAATGATTTCCCTGAGAGTGTATTTTACATTTTCAGTGCGTTTTTTATGATGTAGTAAAATCCTTCTTTAGATTAGGCTACATTAATTTGTGAATAGAAAAATTAGTTATAAAAATATTAATTAATTTCCTTCCACATAGACTTCTAAAGCACAGTTCTTTGAAACTGAAGGCCTACTTGGGTAAGACTTAGATGTTACTGATAGTGCTCTGCATGAAAAATTGCTCATATAATAAGGACATCTACAGATGAAAGAGGAATGGGAGCAACAGCATCTGTTGTTTAGATGTTCAAAGTTCTCTCCCAACCAACTCTGATCTTTTTGCACCTTCTGCATGAATTTTCAGACTCTTGCAAGCAGCAAATGCTTCTTTTCAAAATATTTTGTATATATATTATTATTTAATTAAGCTTTGCTATTGCTTTTTCCGTAAGGACAATAACTACATAAAATGTAAACAAATTTATTATCCTTCCCCCTCCTCCCTCCCTCCCTCCTGGGCATCTCAACAAGAGACCTGCAGGGCATCTTTGGCAAAACTAGCAGGCAAAATCTATAGTACAGTCAGCAATAGATAAATGCTTGGATAACTGTTCAATATCGGTGGCTATTATTGAATGCACAGATAAAGACTGTTATTACAAAATTTATTGTAGCAGTGAGTTTTGAGACAGATTTTGAAAAGCTCTTTATTTTGATTTCAATTCAAAAGACTGCATTTGTGATAAGAATTTAGATCTAGTTTAAGTTCAAGTTGTAGACTTTAAGTGATTGTTGTATCACCCTCCTTAAATTGGGTGGAGATAAAAGGAAGCCTTTCCCCAAATAAAATTCTAACTTAATTTTAGAAAAATCTTGTAAACATTGTGAAAGTGAAGTTTTAACCTCTCCATCAGACTAATATCATTGGTGAATCTGTGATAGAATTTTGAGAAATTAGGATAATATTAAGCTCAGCTGTGTTAATATGTTTTGTTTTATTTTACTTTATTAATTTTAGAATTAGGAGCAAGTGATAACAACATGTCTGGACAATCTCCACAAGTGAAAGATGAACCAGGGGAGATGAAGACACCTAAAGGATCAGGAAAAAAAAATCTGGCTATAACAGTGGAGCAAATTCAGGAAGATCGGGTAACAGAGGTAAAGCCACTCATGCATGATTTCAGTTTTTAACTAGAATGCATCAAAACATTAGATAGAAGGATGCGTTTGTTTTTCATTGTGTTATATGTTCACATGATTTTGTTAATCCATATAAAATTTATATGGTAAAAAGCCAATATTCCTTGGAATTTTAATGTCCATTTTGACAATACAAGGTTTTTACCTACTGCCATAGAAAAACTAGCATCCCATGACTTTCATATAGTCATTGAAGCCAATTCATCAAAAACATCCTTGACTGGGTTCATGTAGCATTTATCTTACAACGAGATGTTATGACTTTTGAAATATCCATTCTTAAATCTTATTTAGAAAAAAATTATATGGTAGAAATATGAAATTTGATAAATTGATTTTTACATTGAGCCTTTAATGATTGTGCTATATATAATTTGTAGCAGACAATTACGATATTGCGAAATATTACGAGAGTTGATTGATCACTATGCCTGTCTTAAGATAAAAATGGTAATCTCTTAACTCATGTAATCCAATATGAACGTCTGTATTGGTGAGACGTTTTATTTTTAAGTTTTGTTGTGCTTTTATCAAATCATAAAAGACCCTTTGGCTTGTAGTTTGTGTGAATGGATGGGACTTCAGAGTAAATAGTTTTAGTGTTATCAGTATCAATGACGTTTAGAACAAAAAAAAGGTAAAATATATTAAAGTGCAATGAGTAAATCTGCAAATCTACGTTTTTAAAATTCCATGGTTTGCAGTAATCCATTGTTATTAATATCATGTCCAAGTGAAGTAAATTCCTCTGGAATGATGTATAAAATAACTTTTTTCATAGCTTAATGTGTAATTTTATAAACATAAATTATGCTTTATATACACTGCTTTTGATATTTGGTATGGCTTTTTCCTTTTAAGAACTTATATTTCTGTTTCATGTTCAGCTTGCTGTGAAAAATTGGAGCCCTGAGGCATTGAAAAATAGGGTGAAATTCAAGCCACAGGTGATTATCTTTTATTTTATTTTAAATAGATTCACTTTTCCCATTAAAAGTAATTGTTTTGCTTTTTTTTTCTTTTCACTTAACTTTTTAAATTTTAATATGTTGTTGATTGAAATTTATTTGTGGGGCAGTTATCTCAGGAAAATTCCATTTTTATAGAGAAGAATATAATAATCAAGACGATTTGATGTTTTTTGGTACACATACTCTTTCTATGTGATGCTTTGAGGGTTAATTTTATTTGGCTTATTCACAACTTAACAGCAGAACCTTGAAAGTTAGATAAAATTGATTAAAATCTTTATTATCATTTTTAGTTGGTATGAAGAAATAAATAATTGTGGCTTTTATACGAAATGTGTCAAGCTGCCTCAACCCTCAACCCTCTTTCTTTACTTACAACACACATTGTGCGAAAGATTTATTTAATTGCCCTTTTGTGAGAGCAATACAACTACTGTGAAACTTATCCCTAGACATATTACTATGTTCCTCAGTCTATATGTGAATTCCCTGCTTTGGTATTGCAGCTCTCATGGCATTGTCTATAAATTAATAAGTTGATGATATAAATTCTCCTCAGTAAAATTTATAGTAAAGTTTATCAGAATTTAGTTTTGTGTTTGCATTTGAATAGACCAAATAGGTACGAATTTTTAACCATTAAAGGTACTTGAGATTTCCAATTTTTATTTTGTCGTAATTGTTTCAGAATAAAAGTACTTTAAATAGCAAGGATTTTAAGCCTTATTGAGGAAAATGGCATTTTCCTAAGTAGCCGTCTGCCACAAAATGTCTCATGTCGCTACACATTTATCTTTTTTTTTTATTTTTTTGCAAAATTGCTGGCCATAGCCAATATCAAATCGTGCTAGTTCTTGATAGGAGATAGATCACTAAATGGTAAATATCTGCTTAATAGATAATGTGATCGATCGGCTCATGTGACTTTCATCAGACTCACTTGTAACAATTCCTCCTTTTCTCCTCAGATCATTGATGAAATGTATCAAAAAGAGATTGTGGGCTCTAAGTAAGACTTTATTGGATGATGTATATGTTTTAATAAGAAACACTTTTTCAGATACACAAACCATTTAAAAGAAGAGATAACTTTTTTCCTAATATGAATTGCTCAATTTTGTTAAGTCTGCAAAAGAAGGTGCAGATGTGTATAGGATATCTTGCGTTTTTAACTTTATATTAATCAGATTATGCAAATTCCCCTGCCCACTTAATATGTTCCAGTCTGCAGTGCTCACATTTAACACTCAAAAAATTCAGTAAAAAAATTTGTGTCTGAAGCATGTAACCAATGTTTGATTGTTACGGAGCACAAAACTAAACTTTTTAATACATCAAATTGTTCATTGTAAAAGAGTAATTTGATACATTGGATGACCATTCAAACTAGTAATATATTATTTCTAAATCGTTAAATGTTTGTAATCTGTTGTCTTTTCACCTTTTCCTCTTTCTCTAGTATTTGCAGATTAGAATTTTGTGTTCTACAATAAATCAAATGCTCTCATGACATTGCACTTGATAAGCATAGAACCAGTTCTTTTGTAAGACTGACCACATAAAATTTTCTGATGTAATGAAAACTTGTATGTAAATCAATGTTGCATAACTGAATGATGATTCAAATATATATGCTAACATTTATAAATTGAATTAATGAAAATGGGAACATTTTTTATCCTTGGAGACTTTCTGTTTGGTTGTTGAAGATACTCTATTTGCAATTTTTTTTTCCAAATCAAAAAATTTTATGATCTGTAAATGAAATGTTTGTTTAGACTCATACTGGATATATTTTTATTAGAATTGAATGGAATTAATGTGCTATAAAAACATAATTTATTAAAAAAAAATGAAGGAAAAAAAAATCAGAATTGCATTTTCTTACCAAACACAAACATTTGACATCCAGGCACTTGCTTATCAAAAGTATTTCACTTTACTTTGTTTTATTAACAGTTTTTCTACAAAAAGAGTCATGATGTTGGAATTTAGCCGTTATCTTGAGAACTACTTGTGGCCAAATTACAACAAAGAAAAAGTAAGGGTGTAAATAATATCATGCCAATAATACCAATACCCATTGTAACTGTTTTTTTGCAATTCGAAATCTGCGATTTCAACCTTTAAGAAAAAAAAATATTCAGTTATAAGCTGTTTTAAGAGTATATTTGAAAAGAAACTGAAATACAGTTAAAAACAATTTTTTTTATTTTGTTGTCTATTTAATTTTGCAATGAATATTGTTTTAATTTAAATACTAGTTATTGAGTTAAATTTTTTTCACAGCTATAATCATAGATGATCACAAGCTATTTTGATAATACACAAAATGCTTTTTACATATGTTAGAGGGAATGGTATTCAAAAGTTATTTCATTATTATGTCAGAAGAATGTATACGCCGTGGAATGCAAAACAAAAATCTTGGAACATTTTAATACTTAACTCATTTAGCTGGAAGAGAGACTTAATGGACAATGACTTCCCCCTTTTTTTTTTTAAAGTAAATGTTGATCTGTTAATGACGAAACAGGTTTCACTACTATGTCTCTGGGAGAATGATCTTATTGCTACTATATTTAATGCTTTTCTGCACAGATGACAACCACTCATGTTATGTCAATTGCTGCCATTGTGAATGAAAAATTCCGAGAAAGAGTGCCTGCATGGACGGTAAGAAGAAGCAGTCAATGTAAAAGCGTTATGTAATGAATGTTCAAAGATATATGGACTGAAATTCTGACAGTAGTCAAGTTGCCACACCCTGTGTTGTATCCACCTTTCATAAAGTAAATCTGCTACTGTCCCCTTTCCCCCAAACTAGTTTTGTATATGTATTCCTTTTTGTTTTGTTTGTTTGATTTTTTTCAGTGGTCCTTTATTTAGTTATCACACCTAAACTTAATCTTGTAAATTTGAC
>JAWDGP010001550.1:140000-217500 GCA_033675545.1 Elysia crispata
TGTTGTATCAGTGTGGAAAAAACCCAATGAAAATATACAGTAATTCTATATAAGACTGATGTATGTTTAAATTTATTTTGACGTGCTTAAAATTTTGAATAAAATTGTATTAACTAAGAAGACTACTGACTTCAATGACCTATCAATATATATATACGGGGAGAGAAAGAAGTTGCTTTTTGTCATTAACTATTAAACCAGTATAGCAAAGCCCATGCTAAATTTTTACTTTCAATTTTCCCCTTATTATGATTTTTCTGATTACTGTTCACAATAAACTTTTTTTTCTTTTAATTTTTGCTGTTGCATAGAGAGTTGCATTTCAACATTACCCTGACTTGAGAGATTTTGCTATAAAAAATGTGGCCAGTGTGGACACCAAGGAAGCCCTCATCAATTTCTTTGAGCCTCTCAGGTACATGAAGTATATATTTAGACTAACTTTGCCCGCAACAGATATTTAGATTAGATTTTGGGGATGATCCCAATAATGTACATGAAAAAAAAACAGAACAAAACTTTTGTTATATAAAATAGCTAGTTAGAAAATGTTAACTAATTTACATCTGAATAATGCAGATTATCACTTTCTTACCATTTTCTTTCTTTCTTTCTTATTTTTTTTTTTTTAATTAATCTTTCCCTTTAAATAATTCTTCATTTTTACACATGATCTCAGAAGGATATTTCTCAATATTTCTTCTCCTCTAGTACTGAAGAGCTACACACAATTTTGGCTCATATGAGTTACTTACCACCACTGGAGGAAGAAGCATCACAGTATTCCAAGACATTTCTCATGGAGCTTCTGGTAAAGGAAAATGAACTACCAAATGAGAGAACAAGTTGCAAAGCAATGAGTCATCACTAATCACGTTTTAGAAATACATAAAAGTATTGTAGCAGTAATTGAGACCAGTTTTTTTCACATGATGTTTTTTGCTTTGATGGGCAAAGACACTCAATTATAATTCACACATACTTTTCTCCAGATTTGGAAACATGAGAGAAAGCGGTCCCAACAAGAAACCATAAATGAGATGCCTCTTTATCCTACAGAAAAGATTGTGTGGGATGAAAACATTGTCCCATCAGAATTTTTCTCTGGAGAAGGTAAGTAAATACAATATGTTGTAACATTTCTCATGAAAAGAAAAGGCCATGACATTGTCATAATGAGATAGAAATGTTGGAGGGGCAAAGGGGGTATTGATAGAATTTAGCACTTGTTAATTGAAACCTACCTTGAGATTACAGATGAAAATTATGGGCACTGTAGTTTAGTTATGTTATTTAATGTTGATTTGAAATTATTTATTATATTTATCTTTTATCGAATAGCGTAAAAACAGTAAAATATGAGCATATGAAATACAAGGTATGGAAATGCTATCACTTAAAATGTATTACTATGAAATACACTTTGGCTGACATAGGCCTTTGTGGCGTTGCAAAATATCTTAATTTAATTTTTCTCATCTGTCTTAGAACCGTTTGAGAGATTTACTTGAACTTCACTCTTTGATATTTTGATGTCAAATAAATGTGGTATGATAGATTTGAAAGAAATGCAATGCCAGGGTATCTAAATAGAGAGCACTCATGATTAGAAAAAAAAAAGTAGAACATTGGCAAACCAAAAGTAGCTGTCAAAATTGAGAGGTTAAACTAAATTTGTTAGTACACTTCTGTGTCCATCTAATCGGCCATTAAGTCGGCCACTTTTTGGTGGTTTCAGTGACTAAATACAGACTATTTCATAAATTGACCATCTTTTTCCTTCAAGAAAAAGAGTTCCATTGAAAACAAAGTAAAACTTTATTGCTTGAACATTTGAACAGATTGTTTTCATCCCTTTTAAATTACCCTGATGCCACACAACTTCATATATGACGCTTGTAGGGTTAAAAGTGTAACCGGATATTTTACAATGGTCAAAAAAAATTGTGAATCTGAGTTAAAAGTGCTATGGAGATCGTCACAGAATTTTGTCATTTCGTACCTGTAGTTCTATTCATTTACATGTCTCATGATCTTGTCTATAGTTCATCGTTTATAACTAATACATATAATAATTCTGGGCCATAATTTTCTTTCTTGTGTGATCCCTCTTTTGATATTTTCCTTACTAGGTTGTTTGGCATTACCAAAGCTAAACTTGCAATTTCTTACTCTACATGACTACCTGCTAAGGAACTTCAATCTCTTCAGACTAGAGTCCACCTGTAAGTCCTTTGAGTGTGGATTCTCTAAACACCATGCCATTACTTATTTTGTAATGATTTTGACTTGGATGCATATCAATTTCACGGAGTCACTAGTTCATACAAAGAGTATTGTTTTAACTGGAATTGGTTTTAAAAAATGAGAATCAATAGAAAATTTTTCATTTAAATATCGATGGTGAAATTTTTTGTAACAATATTTTTTAGAACTTCAACAAGTGACAAAATCTGTCAAAGTTAAAATAATCACTATTTCATTGTGGGTTAGGCAGCAGGTGACAAATTATTTGTTGGCTCAGCTAAGTTGCTTTCTTGAGTTTCTTAAATCTTTTCAAATAATCTGATCACATCCTTTGGCACTTTAAGGGACATATGGGCGCTTTGAATATCTTCAGTGCATTGTGCATATTTTAACCATCAAAAGCCATGAAATCACTCTGTGAAGCTTGGCAAAAACTTTATCAAGCATGTTTTGACGTCAAAGAACATTTACAATTTCATGTAAATATATTTTCAAAGAAAAATCTGATTGTAAAGATTTAGGAGTGGCCAGTCAAAAACTTGGTGAGCAATTTTTATTTTCATTCTCTGAAATCATTTCCTCTAATAGATGAAATTCGTCAAGACATAGAGGATGCTGTCACACACTTAAAACCATGGTAAGAGATGAAGTAAATCTAATGATGGACAATAGTTGAATTCATAGTTCCATATTACTTTAAGAGAATGTATAAATCGTTGACATTTTCTCTTATATACATGTTTAGATTAATATCTTAACAATCACACATAAAATGTACATGTTTTGTTTCAAAGAGAAATCTGAAAAAAATTTATATAAATCTGAAGAGAAATAAGTATATCATATTCATTATTTTTTTTTTTTATAGTTTTAGCAATGTATGTTTTGTGCATGTAAAATATCTTTAACAACAGAGGTAAATAAATTGTAAGAAAACTATTAGTATTACAATAGAAAAAAATTTTTTTTTTTCAATTCTATCTTAGATGAAGATACATAAAATTATCAGTAATAGAGCTTATGATTTGAGGTGTAACAATTTATCTTTCTTCTAGGACATGTGACAATAGATTGACCTATTGTCTTATTGCTTTCGATAAAGAAATTTTTAAAATATATGCTTAGGTCCTCAATTTTAAAAAAAATGATAATTCAAACAAAACAAAAAACCAATGATTATTAGGTAAGATTTTGAAGTATATATTTATGTATTACTATTATTATTTTTTTTTTCTTTTTCAGGAAAGCTGAAGATGGACATTGTTTATTTGGTGGATGGGCTCGAATGGCACAACCTATTCACTCTTTTAATGTTGTGGAGGTTTGTATTATTTTGCCTGTTTTTCTCCTTCATTTAGATTAGGTTTCAATTTTTTTTTCCATTTTTAACCAGATTGAATTAGTTGCTAAGGATTCTGAAAGAGAAATGAGGAGCTGACTGATTTGCTTCTTCATGTGCTATATCAAAAGTTCAAACTAGAAAATATGACAACTTGAAGCTTAGGTAGGAAATAGATTTGGTTCATGGTGATTTGGTATAAACAGTTTAAGATAAATTGTCACAGCTGTGCCTTTGCTCAAATTGTAGCAGGAGGATAAGAAGTTTTTAATTTTGGGATACCTATAACAGACTTTGAATTTCTGTGTAGCAAAAATATTATGGTTGGAAATTATTTTGTAGTTAAGTTTTTATTCCGGCGAACTAATCATTGGCTCTTACTAATAATAAACTCCCACTATCTTTTCCTCTTTTGTAATGTAGGGCTCTTTCTTGCCTTTGACATGAAAATTGCCAGCATCTCAGATATTGGAGCTATTGGATAAAATATGGTATTTATGTTGAGCCTCTGATAAAGAAAATAAACAAAAATTACACTGCCCTCATGAAACCTCAAAGTCTTTACACTTTTTTTCAGGTAGCCAAACCTCAATTGGGGGAAAATCACCCAGCACAAGTGCGAGCAGATATAACACTTAACCTGAGTGTGAGACCAGAAATCAAACATGAATGGGGAAGTAAGCTGATTTTCTTTTCTTATTCTGTCTTTATCTATGCCTTCTTTGTTGCCTGCAAGAGAAACTTTATATGTATTCATTTAGTTTTAAATCAAGCTACTCGAAATCTCATAATCATTGTTTTTCCTTTACTCACATAAAATATATGCAGCCAAGAATGAGTCTTTAAAAACAAAAAAACAAAAGAAAAGCAAGATTTTCTTATGGCATACTCTTTCCGATAAACCTTTACATTCCTAATTTGTGGGTGTCCTAATAATTCAGCATAAAATAAAAATAGGTAAAAAAATATCTAAATCTACCTCTTGTACCCAGTCCAAATGAGTTTGATGTTGCTCAAATCATATTCACTGATGGCAATATTTAGAACATTTTGTTTTTCTTAGCTTCCAAAAGAAGGTAGTTTCATGAAATCATTAGAATTATGTTCATACATATTTGCATTTTTGGCTCTTTTGAAATAGTATTATAAAGAGGAAATAATCAAATTTTGAACTTTTTTTCCCCACATTTTAGCTCTCCAAATGACTCATAAAGATGGGTTGTGAGACGTGGTTTTTTTTGCAAGCAATTCAATAGCAGTAATATCAATGCTCATTTTCTGTGATTGAAAGAACTGGACTCTGTTGTAATGTCTTGATGACCTCCCACCATTCATTTTTATTTTGGCATCTTTACAGTTTTTACTATATATTTTTGTTCATTCTGTTTATTCCTTTGTGTCTTTTCATCTAGGTTTGAGAAAACATGATGTTGCTTTCCTCTTAACATTAAGACCAAATGTTCCCATTGGTTACAAATATGATTACACTCAGGAGTTCATACCTCAGGTATATGGCTCTTTTTAATAATTTGCTTTTAATATAATTCTTTTCAGTTTATAGAGTTTTTAACAATGTTATTTTTTTTTTTAATGTTTTTTTCTAATTTATATTGTAGTAAAGGGCCAGAAGTTAAAGTTTTGTTGGCATTATCTTTAAAACGAATTTATAGAAAAGTTTGAAGGAAAGAAACTATTTTTTTCTTGAAATCAGTTCTGTCAGATATCAGTTCACACCCCTCCCTCTCTTTTTTTCCCCTGTATTTTTTTTTCTTTTTTTGAGGATGCAATCTGGTCATTGTGTAAAATTTACTAAGTAAATTTCTCTCTAGGTCGGACTGGTGTATATAAGAGGGTGTGAAATTGAAGGTCTACTCGACGAGACTGGAAAGCTTATTGAAGAGGGTAAGCTTTTTTTTGAAATGTATGCTAGCCAAAGCAACATTGAAATATATTCTTGCTGAAAGGAAATCTGATATCACTAAAGCTTTCAATCTACTGCAATACACAGTTTCTCCTGTGCCCTTGAAACAAATTATCAGTGCAACCAAAGCAATGTTAACAGATATTCAGTAGACAGCTACTGTGCACAAGGACTAAAAAAAAAAAGGAATTTTATGTTGATGTTGAAAATGTTATTGTATAAATTTATAGCATCATAAAGTTTTGTTTTAAAAACTTACGAGAGTTGTGAAATATTACTCAAAACCTTTAAAAAATTCACAAAAATGAGTGGCTCTTAGAATTAGTTCTTTAAATTAGTTTGTTTTTTTGTTAGATCATAATTATAAAGATAGAAATCCCTTAAAATTGAAAGACTCATAGTTCCTAAGATTTCAGGACTTTACCAATATTTTCATTGCTTGATTATTGGATACTTAGTTATTAATCAGGTCATTTATATGCTAAGCTTGCCTCATTTCCTAGCTGAATCTGGGGTATGTACACAAATAGTCAGAGTGACGATCAAAACTTTTGTCTCAACTGCAACAATTTGTGAAGTAAAATTTTCTATCTGTTAACTTTTAGCTAAAAACTGTGAACAGTGTGTGCAATTGCATGATTTGTCACCGACATAATTGTTATTGTTCAGATTTTTCAATTTCATCTTTCAAAGCATTTTGATGAGCTTCTGAAAAAGGAAAACTGCAGAGAGTCATCATAATTTTATTACAGATATGAATTTTTTGTAGTATTTCAAAAGATTAAGATAAAAGTAAAATTTCTTCTTTCCGACTTTTTTTTTTATTTTTTCAAAAACATCAATTCATTTTCAACTCACCGATAGGAATGGATTTTAGGCAAATGAGATGGTCAGAAAACAAAAAAAAAAAAAAACCAGTCTTGCTTCTGTTTTTAATTTTCCTGTAATAAAGGGGAAAAATGTACTTATTTTTTATAGTTATGTATTGTAGAAGAAGATTTGCTTGGTGACAGGTATTATTAAATTTTTAGTTCTCTTGTCTCAACACAGCTACTGCTTATGTTGCAACTATATATAATCAGTTCGAGCTCTCCATATTTACTTACTTTTTCAATTAAAAAAATCCATTGTGAAATTATTTTAAACAGGTCCTGAGCCTAAACCAGAGTTCACATCTGACAATCGCACTTATCGCATTTGGTTGGACCCAAACCAATATCAGTCAGATATGACGCAGACAGTCAATGGAGAGGAGGTAAATCTTTTAACCTGCTGCATGAAATTGTATAAAAGGTTTTTGAACGTACATTTTTTAAAGAAATAATAGTTTTTCATGAGTTCTTTTTTTGTTTTGAATTTTAAACTTTTACTATCCCTTAAAACTAGTCATTTTCTTTAGCATGGTTTTGCCCTTGCTGTTAGATTTTATATTTAGTTTCCATAGCTGTGATATAAAGTAGGTAGCATTTTATTTCTTATTAGTTATATATATATATATATATATATATATATATATATATATATATATATATATATATATATATATATATATGTTTATAAAATTCTTCCATAGTTGCCTCAAGTAAAACTAATTGGTGTCCAAACTGCTTTCATTGGGTAACAGTAAGAAAATTAAAATGAGCTTTTTTTTACAGAGCTAATATTATTGAAGTGCTCCAAGGGCTTCCGATAAACCTCACAAAGGAAGCACTACAATACCAGAGGAGTGTTTCTATGATAATTTGCTTTGCTTTAGTAAAATCTGCTTAGTTTTAAACTAAATCCATCCAAGCCACATAGGATTCAATTTCACAAGTTTCAGACTAAAATCCAGGTGCCAAATATTTTAAAAGAAAAAAGTTTCAGATTTGCTTGTGCATAATGTTGAATTAATTTGATCTTATCTTTTCCTTATTGTACATCAGGATGTCTATGAGACCTTCAATGTGATGGTGCGACGAAAGCCTAAAGAGAACAACTTTAAGGCAGTGTTGGAGACCATACGAGACCTCATGAACATCAACTGTGTTGTCCCTGACTGGTTGCATGACCTCATTCTGGGTTATGGAGATCCAGATTCTGCTCATTACTCAAAGCAAGTGGAGTCATCTATTATAGAAGAATCTTTTTTTTTGTATGGCATGCTTTTGTGACTATTCAAATGTGATCTGTTTTAATTTACGGAGAGGAAACATTCATTTAAAAACCTTCTATTTGAATATCTGATATGCTGGTGAATGCAAGTTGTGCAAGTAAATCTAAAATTATTGTCTTGGTTTTCTTAAAAAAAAAAAAAATTAAGCATTCATTAAGAAAAATTTTACAATAAGTAGAACTTGATTTCTATTATGCAACTCATTAAGTCTAGTCTCTTAATCATTTTGCTTGACAAAACATTCAGGCCAAAGAGTGTCTCTGATCTTTTATTTCCCTTGATCCTTAGAATGTCAATGAGAGAACCCACTTTGGACTGGAATGATACTTTCCTAAGTTTGCGGCACCTGAAAGGCAGCTTTCCGGAGCATAAGGTTGCTGTAGAAGGAGCTGAGGAGAAGGCAGTTCCACCTTTTCGGTAACACAAAAAAAGAGATATTTGTTCAAGGCAGTCATACAAAATTTATTTGTGCTTAGCATATAAATCTTTTTGCTTTTAACCAATAATTATGTATCATTGCTGTTATATAAAAATGGGAATAAAAAATGTGCAAGTATTTCAAAGGTAATAATATTTTTAGCCTATTCAGTAGTTTATGGTTTGAGTAATCTTTCAGTTTCCGTTATATCATGATAAGTCGTGTTATTTAATAGAGAGGTTTGTCTTTAGTGCTGCCGGCTCCGCATAAGAAATTATTTTAGATTCAAACAATAGGTATCATTTAATTAGATGATGAAAATTTTATTGTTTTTTATTTTTATCGTCCATTTGTTTTAATAGTCTACGTAAGCAAAGAAGTAGTACATAGTTAACAGTTTAAAGTATATCTTTTTAATTTTGACGTTGGCAAGGAAAATCTCAATTGCCTCACAAATTTTCTTCTTAAAATCAGGGTTACTTTTGAGGAGGAGAAATCTGAGGGAAAGCGTGAGTTAGAGGCAGACACCAGCAAAACAGAGAAGGCTGTGAAAGCTGTGCCTCATATTATCCCAAACAGAGGTCCTTACCCATACAATCAACCCAAAAAGTATGTATGGCTCTACTGTAAAGTCAAAATTTTTCGTCATGGAAAAACTGCTACAGTAAAATAACTATTTTTTTTAAACCTGGACAAACTGCTCTTACTTCAGTATCTTCTCAAATTGTTGTTTTTCAGCCCTTCATTTTTTTTTATTATTTAACTCAAAATTTAAGAATAAAACTATAGTTTCAACAGGATCTTTACTATTCATCACAAAATTTTCTTTAATTTTTTTTTTATCAAGACTTTATTGTAAAGTGAGATGTATGGGAGCCAAGGTAGAAATGAATCAGATCTTAGCTGAAAAGCCAGTAAATATAAGTCTATCCCTTTTGCCTCAACAAAACTTCTTTGTCAATGTAGGAGGAAGCAATACTTATGTAAATTCCGCATTCAAGGAATCTTTAAATTGAAATATTATGTTTTGATATCTATGAAGGTAAAAATGTTGACTCCCTTGGAGGCCCACAGGTCAATAAGAGTCAGAGCTTACTCTGTAATCTTTAGTCTCAAGTATATATATATATGTCTTTCCTATGGTACCATGGACAGGATGCTTTTCTTATAAAGGCCTTAATTCACCACCTAAGTTTGCATCCATTCTAAGAAAATCATGCGGAGTGAGGAAAAATTGAGTGAAGGGTCTTTTCAAAGGATATAGTTGTGCCCAACCTATAAGTCAGGATCTCCTGATCCCAAACCCAAGGCCTAATCACCAATTCAAATTGTTGAGATTTTAACCACGTTGGCAATTGAAACATGGTTTTAATTTACCTCAACCACTCTATTGGTGGTTGTAGAAGCCTAAGATAGTTTCACAGCAACAGGCTTTATCAACAGAATTGATTATTGTCAACAAATTTTTCAACTATAATTCCGTCACCTGCCAGGAATGCCATCCAGTTCACACCAACACAGGTGGAGGCAATTCGTGCTGGAATGCAGCCAGGTCTGACCATGGTAGTGGGCCCACCTGGCACTGGCAAAACAGACGTGGCTGTGCAGATCATCGCAAACATCTATCACAATTTCCCCAACCAGCGTATGCTTGTTGTCACTCATTCTAACCAGGTTTGAAAACGTTCAAAATTTTTATTTCTTTTAAATTACAACCATTGTCTTCATTTGTTGAAGGAAAGATATATAAGCCAAGTAATTTGACCAGAATTCTAATAAGCTTTTTAGTATTATCATTATTTAACAAGTTTTACAGTAACACCTTTCTCTTATATTTGAATTTGAAATGTTTTTAAAAGTACCATCACATGGAAGAAATTTTTTTAGAAAGTATCAAGACTTTTTTTTTTAAATTCTGATTCGAAAAGTTATATGTGAATGCTCAGTCAGTATATTTTTGCATCAGAAACCAGATACATAGTTTATCAAGAATCTGTAAGTTAAATCAATGAGTCATGAATTTCCAGGTAAATAAGCGAGTTTTGAATTTATAAGACCTGCACAAGCACCTAGATCACGAGGATTGGATTGATTATATTAAATATCAATTCATTTCATTGTTTTGCTTTAGACTGTTGAACTTTTTTTGTGCTATTTAAAAGCAATGTGGAAAAAAAATTATCCAATGAAAAAGATATCATAACAAAATTTTCCAGGCCTTGAACCAGTTGTTTGAGAAGATCATGGCTTTAGATGTAGACGAACGGCACTTACTGCGTCTTGGTCATGGAGAAGAGGCCTTAGAAACAGAAAAAGATTTCAGCAGGTATGCAAAGCTTTTTGATTAACTAAAAAAAATGCTTTCATCTAAAGAGTACCAATAACCCCTTATTTCAAACGCATATGAGCATTCTTTGTTCTTGAATTTTTCAGCCCTTGATGCTTCTAAGAAGATACAAGTTATGATGATCATGAAATCTTTTATCCTTTTTTTTCTTTCCTGCTTTTAGCATAAAGTGTGTTTCATTAACTATGGACATTAAGGAGGTGCATTATATCTTCTGCTTAATTATTCAACTGTCCAATGAGTATTTTGTCTGAGCGAGAGCTCTGGTTCATAAGATATCTATTGTTTATGAAATTCATCTTCTTTTTTATACATCAGCAGTAATCTCCCAAACTTTTTGCTTCCAATTTGGTCATTTCCAAGCCAGGAAATTCACATTAACGTTTTTAACAGTGGCTGGCAAATTAAAATCCAGCATTTCAACAAGAGACAGTAGCAGGTGTATGAAATACATTCAAATAGCATATTTGCTGTTTTATTTATAGGCACCTGGTATTTGAAAGAGGAACTGCTGTATAAACGTGCACATGCAGCCCTCAAACCTTAGGATATAAACTATACCTTTATTTTTTTTGGCGGCGCACAGGTATGGTCGAGTGAACTATGTCCTAGCCCAGCGTGTGGAGCTGCTGCAGGAAGTCAACAGACTCCAAGCAGGCTTAGTGGAGATGGGAGACATGTCTTACACTTGTGAAACTGCTGGCTATTTTTATATCTATCAGGTTAGAGATGATTTAAGTACAAAATAATAGGTCATGCGACAACCCCTTATATGTTTGAAATATGTATTAGGGAAAAAATAAATTGTAGGGAGGTTTTCTTTTCAATTGCTATCTTAGAACATGAAGACCTTTATAACCCTTCTAATAGTTTCATACTGTTTTACATCCAAGTGGATGGAACTCTCTAAATTAAGGCCAGGTCTAGCCAAGAAATATCTCTCAAATACATTATTTGTTATACTTTTAGCCTCACAAATAAATTCATAAAGGTGACAAAGACTGGCATCTTTGAGGAAACAAAAGAAGAATAGCGGAGCTGCAAATGAAAAGGTTTAATGTTTAATCTTATTACTTGACCGGCCATACATATGAATTTTCACTTGTGAGTGGTCAAGACATTCCCTTGGTCTTTATATGTCTGGGTTTGGTTGATTTGAAATGTATACTGTTTTAAAATGTACAGCCTTATGCATTGGGGCTACAAAAGTATGTTTCGCAAAATTTAAAGTTCATTGCAGTGGAACAATGAAGTGACTGATATAATTCAGTCATAAATATCATAGTAGCATGAAGATTGCTGGTAGTAGAAGTAGTGCAAGAATGCTTTTAAGTTTGGAGTGATGAAAGACTAAAAGAAGAGAGTCAAAAGAGCCAAAAGCAGTATAAAACTTGAAACATAAAATTGTCAGCAAGGATTAAGAAAGAAATGATAAGTCACTCTTTATTTTTATGAAGGGAAAAGTAAATCATTGCTTAATTGACTTTTTATTTCAAATCAACATGAAATAAAGATCAGGCATTTTGACTGAGAACTTACTATTCATAAAATTTAAAATGAATTATGTATGACTTTATTTGAATATTTTTCTCTGTAAAGAAAAACAGTACACAGCAAAATATTGTGTTGAATGAAGATAAGAATGATAACTGTTTTTGGGTCACAGAATATTACAGGTGATATTTTTTTCATTCTTGTAATAATCTTTCTTTCATATTCTGAATGATCATTTGGAATCTCTTCTAGTTGTACATTATGTATTTTTATTTTTGTTGTGTCTGCAGGTACTGTCCCGTTGGCAAGAATTCCTTAGCAAATTGAAGCCGTACATGGGTCAGGATGAGCATGTAAAGCAGATTCAAACCTTGTTTCCTTTCTCTGCATTCTTCTCCAATGCTCCACAGCCCCTGTTCAAGCTGAAGACCTGGGCAGAGGACATGGACATTGCCAATGGCTGCTTCTCTCACATCAAGAAAATTTTCACGCAGTTAGAGGTTGTGCATGTTGATTTACTCATATATGCCTTCATAATTTGTTGAAACATTTTTATGAAAACCCTTGATCTATATTCCCTAGAAATTTTTATTTTTACGTCTTTCCTTCATTAAAAGGAATATCTTTTCTTTTGATCATGTCTTTTCAAATAGTTGATAGAACTTGTGTTGCAAATTAGTTCATGAAAAATGCTTTGAACACATGTCTGAACATACAATCTTAGAAATTTTTCCTTGATTAAGCATTTCTTTTTTTTTCCAATATCAGTCCTCACAACATGTCTTCTTATACAATATGTTCAAAGATTTTCTAATGTTGATGAACTGGGTATATGTAAGCTCTAACCATCCTTTACAACTAGCAATACGATAAGGAGATTTAATTTTGGAAATTAGTCTTACCTCATGAGAATTAAACTAAACATTATGTTTGGCATATGGTTCTTGCCTCAACCTCTCATATATTTATTTGCCCTTCAGGAATTCAGAGCCTTTGAACTCCTCCGGAGTGGATCTGATCGTGCCAACTACTTGCTCATTAAAGAGGCAAAAATCATAGCCATGACCTGCACTCATGCTGCCCTCAAGCGTAGAGACTTAGTTGCTGCTGGTTTTCAGGTTTATCTTTAATCCACTGTACTTATATTTGATTCAATTAAGTTAAAAAAAACCTCGCCAGTCTTTGATATCATTTACTGAAATCTACTCAGGAATTTTTTTTTTGTGCAGGCCACTTTTTAAATGATTTCTTAATGAATTATGGAGGTATGTTTAAAGAATATGGAAACTTGGAATTTGAGTCTTTTTTTTTTTTTTAATGAACCCATTTATTTTGTAAATAAATCATGGCTACGTTTTTTGTTTACCCTCTCTGCTTTTTTTTTATTTCTTTAAATTGACTGGTTTGCTTTTATTTATTTGTTGTTTTTTTTTAATGCAGTTTGGTCCCTCATATGAATATCTTGCTTTGGAATATTTTTACAGGAAAGAACTTTACTTATATCACCATTTTTAAAAATTAAAAAAAATCTTTTTTTCCCACTCAGTTTGACAATATTTTAATGGAAGAGTCGGCTCAGATTCTGGAAATTGAGACATTCATTCCTCTTCTACTTCAGGTAATATTTGGCAGTTTTTTCATCCTTTGTTGTGTTGCTACATGGAATGTTGGCACTAAAATTTTAGCAAGATTTCCTCCTTTTAGTTAAGATTATTATGCTGGAGGTATTTAATGTAAATTGGAAAGATACTCAGAGCTGAACATAATTTATAATTAGCAAAAATTGTCCTGGTTTTCCTTGTAAAACTACCAGCTACAAAATGTTTTAGGGGAATTTATATTCTTTGTCTAGTTTCATTAGACTGCTAGGTCTCAAACAGAATGGGGACAGGGTGGGAAAGTGAAACCTCTCTATTTCAGAAGGAAGGATCTGCACTTCTAGAGATTCTCCTTGATATTTGCTTGCCATGCTTCAATTATTAAATCTATTAGTGGACTTTCAATTGTGCTCTAACAAGTTGGCTTTATAAACATGTAGATTGCCTTATGTAGAACAAAATTTTATTGATGTGGTGAGCTCAATGGTCCAGGATTTCAAATTCAGCTTTTCAAATGGGTCAAAAGAGTCAATGAATTGGATCATTAATTACTTTGTTCCAGAACCCTAAAGATGGCAAGAACCGACTGAAGCGCTGGATCATGATTGGTGACCATCACCAGCTGCCACCAGTGGTTAAAAACATGGCTTTTCAGAAATTTTCCAACATGGAGCAGTCTCTTTTCACTCGCCTAGTGCGCCTGGGAGTCCCCACTGTTGATCTGGATGCCCAGGGCAGGGCAAGGGCCAGGTGAGATATTTTTCCTGGTTTGTTCCTGGCCTGTCAGGGTTCTTGTGGTTAAACTTATCTTTCAATAAAATTGTGTGCTCTTTATCTGTCCCTCCTTGCTCATCCTAATACCATGTCTCTCTGTGTTTTTTGCGTCTGCCTTCTGCTCTCTCTCTCTCTCTCTCTCTCTCTCTCTCTCTCTCTCTCTCTCTCTCTCTCTCTCTCTCTCTCTCTCTCTCTCTCTCTCTCTCTCTCTCTCACACACACACACACACACATGCACACAGTCTAATGAAGATGAATGAGTTGCTAGCCTATCAATGGGTAGAAATCATCTTAAAAGTCATAATATATTTGAAGATAGCTTCGAAACAATCTCAAGGCTAATAAAGATAAATTGAGTAGTTCAATCATGTATTTTGCCTTTTTTTTTCTTTATTTCTTTTCATTTTCTCCTTTTCATATTGTTCCACGTGCATACTCATTTATACTGTAACTATGCCAAATATGTGCCACAGGCTTAATCTTCATTGAAATTCTAAATATTCTGTGTCTTTCTCAGTCTATCCCCTTTCTTTTGTCCTTCGTTTCTATCACATCCATTTTTTCCCTGCTCTTTTGTTCTTCATTTTTGCATTCTCAATTTGTTTCCGCTTCCTACTGAAACTCGCAAACTTGAAACTATTATGAATAATTAGTTACTCCATCAAATTTGACACTGTGAAACTAATCATTTACATCTCTAATATGTATTCTTTCTCCTCTGCATATGATCAGCTTGGCTAACCTGTACAACTGGCGCTACAAGAAGCTGGGATCTCTACCTCATGTGCTGGAGCGCCCAGAATTTCGCATGGCTAATGCAGGATTGTTGTATGAGTACCAGCTTATTGATGTTGGAGACTTCAATGGTGTGGGGGAGTCTGAACCAACACCATACTATTACCAAGTAAGGATCTTGTCTCTACCCTGTAGATTAAAACAAAACCTATTTGTGAAGCACAATTTCATTTTGTATGTATAATGGAATCCACTTATATCGACTCGCTCTAGGCAGAAAAAAATTATGTGGATATATTGAAATGTTGATCAATAAAAATAGCAACAACAAAGACAAATACAAAAATGCATATTGAAAGGGGAAATAAAAGAAGGTCAATGTGAGGAATAAAGGGCTTCATTATCTCACTTAATTATTTTTTTCCCACATTAAATGAGATTTTGAGCATTCTCTCCTCCATTGCCTTGTTTTGGTAAACAACTTCCTTGTCAACATCTGCCAAGAGTTTGATCTTCATCTCAATGCATTGTTTTTTTTATTCATGACCATGGTGAAAATTGTAGGTCTAGGGTTTACTGTGTAGCGCTGAATAGTTTGAAGCGTGGTTGTTTCAATGCCTCTTTTTGCAAGAATGAAGAAAGTCTATGATTGCAAGGCAGGGTTAGCCTAATCCAGTGCTGTTATTAGATTAAATCTTAAAATTTGCTCAGCTTCAGTTGTTACTGTGTGAGCCACAACCACTGAAAAGCAATCCACGTGATGACTCTGTGTCATCTCACACCACCAATCTGCACTATATCAGGGCTAGATCTAGATTTGGCCTCATCCACATCAGGCATGGGTGCCAATCAGCAGACTGTCTCAGTGTCAATGCATGTGGAAAAGGGGCTGTGGGCAGGGTAAAAAAACTGAGGCCAATTGCTGAGCCAGATTAGGCCCTCAACCTTTCTTTTTCTAACTGGTATTTTTTTTATTTGAATAGTCTCTAGAGTTTTAGATTTTCCCAAAATGACTCAGGAAAGGGTAATTTTAATTTCACTATGATTCCATTATGTCAAAGAAGGTAATACAAGTTAAATTTTTACATTCCAGAATCTTGCAGAGGCTGAGTATGTGGTGGCCACCTTTATGTACATGCGTATGATTGGATACCCAGCCGAAGACATATCAATCCTCACAACATACAATGGGCAAAAGCATCTTATTCGAGATGTCATTAAGCAGAGGTGCGGAGACAACCCTCTCATTGGGCAGCCTCACAAAGTATGGCTTTGATATTTCTATTCTGTATCGATTCATTCCTACAAAATTTTTTTTTTAAGTAAACATTACAGAAAGAATGAAATTAGGTTTTGGTAAGACAAAATCTTGTTTTCTCTGCCCTTGCTTAAATTTTAAGGTGGTGAGAGAAAGAGAAACATCTGAAGTAAAGAAAAGAGGAAATTTTTAACTATTTCAAATCTGCCTTAATTTTTCCGGCTCATAATTGATTTACCAAACGACTTTACAAGTTTATTCTTTAGATCAAGCTTGTGTTCACTCTTTTCTTTTGACCCCACCTCTTGTTATACATAACTGTGAGTGACTTGTTTTTGTACTTTTAAAAATAATTTATTTTAATCATTTAATTTGACCGTTCACACCTGCAGTATTCTTGAATCGTGAAAATCAATAGTCAATGCTTTTAACAGCAAGTTTTATAGACACAGGGGTGCCTATGGTCCCGGAAAATCCTGAAATCTCCCGGATTTGTTGCAGTATCCTGGAAACTTGGATATTTTCAACATTTAGACTGACCCAACATAAACAATTATAATGGATTATTTTCGTTTTTGTTTGGGCATTAGCCTGACTCAACAATCCTATGAAAAACCAAATAACGAAAATATAATTCTACGACGAGAACAATAGTTTTCCATCATCGAGTATCAACCTGAGCGAAGGTATAAAACTGGGGGATATATATTATTTGATGTGGTGTATTTTTGTTTACTATTATTTTCAATTCTAATATCGAGATTTGTATTATAGTTGAAACTATTCAAGATATCGGTCCCATCGAGTTGTTTTATTTGTTTATTTTATCGTACATTCGTCCCCAAAACATTGTTCTTTCCATCTTCACACCCAGACCTTGCCGTTATGTTTAACAAAGAATCATTCTGATTTCTTCATATGGCAATAGTTAATGCGACGAGGCAGGTTTTTTTTTTTTTTTTGTCAAAATACATCCTAAATCTTGTTGAGTATTAAGATCGATTTAGAAATCCTAGAGCTAGATCTAGATCTAGTATAAATCTAGACCTAGATAATCAAAACCGGGCATGACATGAGACTATTAGTATAGTATGTGATTTTCATTCCAATTATAAGTCTAGATCTAAATGTTAAATTGTTATTTTCTTTTTTACACGGCCAGGCGAAGTCTAATGAGACGTTCTAGACCTAATCGATATTTATCATATTTAGCTCAAATGTCTTTTTAAAAGAAAAGAGAGAGCAGCGCTATATTTATGTAAGCCAGAATATAGGCCTTTATGTATACACTGATGAGTGAGCTTTTTTATGGCGCTTCAGTTGAGCCAATAAAATACACATACACAGAGCAGTAACAACTAACATTTGGGAGACACAGCTGTAGATGAGCTGCAACAGCTCATTTAACCTCTTGAGCTAAAATGAGCTAAATCAGAAAGAAAAAAATGCTCCACAATCATGGCTCTTTGGATAATTCAATTTTGTTTCAGTAAAGAGGGGGAGGGGGAGTAGAGAGAGAAAGCTCCTGCCTAGGCTGCAAGCAGTGACCGATTTTAAAAAGTTCAGTAAAAAATTGTGTGTCCAGTTCACATCCCTGGTATTATTATTCCTTTTATACTTTAGTCCTAGCTTATTGTTTCCGACAGCTGCATGGTTGATTTTATCAATGCTTTAAGTGAAATTAGCAAAAACTGATGACATTTTTTTGAAAACTAGCTTCGTCGCGCTTTGTCCCTGTTTTTGGTGGGTGGTTTCCCTGAAAGGCATAGGTTGGGGTAGGCACCTCAGTAAACAGCACATTTTTGAAAAATTGGAACTCTGGGTCCACTGTTGAATGAACAGTTAACTTTATTAATCATTGTTGATTATATATTGACATCGATACTTAAGGAAAAGTGTAATAAGCTGAAGGCTTCTTTAACATCCCAGAAGCGTCCTATCTTAGGCAGATATTTTTTTTTTCTGGTAATTTCATTTTGTTCGTCTCTTTAAATAAAGATTAATGCTGTTGCATGATATTAGTCATTTCTATTATCAGTTACATGTAGCAGATGGGATGGGTCTTAAATCATTTATTTTCATACCTTACTCAGGTCACTACTGTAGATCGATACCAAGGGCAACAAAATAACTTCATACTGCTCTCTCTGGTCAGGACAAAGGCTGTTGGTCATCTGAGGTTTGTTCATGTTCACATTCAGGACAATCTGTGTTAATATAATCCACCAGGATGAACATTTAATAGATTTTTTTATTCCCCCTAAAATTTTCAAATTTTGGAATATTTTTTTTCATTTATTTTGAATTTGTAATCTTCTTAAGAAGGAAAGAAAATCCTCCTGTGAAGAACACAAGTAACAGCAAAAATGTTTCTATAGCCCTAAGACAATATCAACTTGGCTAGAAACTCTCAAATCTTCAACATTTAATTTTTTCAGAAAGCATACTTTTTTTTTCCTGATAATTAGGAGCCATCTGTGTTTGTGTTGCAACCGATCAAGTTACAGTTGGACTCCAAATGCGCTCCATTTACTTAAGCTTGTCCCAGAAGTAGATCAACCTTATGGATTTTTTTTTTTTTTTTGCTATGCATTAAATGTAAAACTTGGTGGCTTCACTTTATTAAAAATTGCTTTAAACAAAAAAAAAAAAAACAAAACCCAAAGAGCTATGAATATAAAATATCTTTTCCCCTCAGGGATGTGAGGCGACTGATTGTAGCAATGTCAAGAGCAAGATTGGGTCTTTACATCTTTGCACGCTCATCACTATTCAGCAACTGTTTTGAACTGACACCAGCATTCAACATAGTAAGTAATTCAGGGAACTCATAACAGTCTTCCCTCTTTTTATTATTGCTTTTTAAGTTATTTTTTCTCAGTGGGAAAAGGAGGAGAGAAAGATGGAGATAAAGCAAATCTGAATCTCCGAAATTTTACATTTTGTAAAACTGGTATATCAATAGTTTATGTCTCATTTTATCATCAATGTTTATTAGGATGCATGAATCTTCACTTCTCTACAAAGCTGAAGTTTTTACATGTTTTTCTGAAAAATCTTTCATTGTAGTTTATTTCACTTTAATAAAAATGTGTTTGATATTTTCAATGAACTCATTGTTTATAAGTATAGAACCTTAAAATGTGCTCAGCTTCAGTCTGTTGATCAGGGCTTCTCGACCATGGTCAAATGAGGCTATGCAGGGTTAATCAATTTCTTATTGATATGTCAAGCAGTATTTTTTGCTAGTTAGATTGCCTTCATGTGAAATCAGTTTTTCACCTCTCTTTGTGCAAACATGATGATAAAATCATTTGTTCTGCTGGTTGAACATTATTGTTGACTTTCAGAAAAATCATATGTATCAATATTTATTATCAAAGCAAATTACTTTTGCAATTAAGCACGAAATTCCAAATTCTTGGATTTGCCTCCTTTCAAGGTGCATAACTTAAGCAGCTGATTCCTTATCCATAAACAATTTTTTACTTTTTTTTTTTTTCTGTTCAGCTCACTGCCAGACCTCAAGTTCTTCATCTTTTGCCAAATGAGTTTCATCCTTGCAAAAGAAAGGTGGGTTTTTTTGCCTTGGTCCATTCTGTATAACATAGTGATGCAAAGCAACTTACAAATTTGATATTTGCCCCCAAAACTCTTACCTTAATTTTGAGCTTTACTATATTGATAATAAATTTTCTGAATATGAGAGTAAAAATGACTAAGTTTGTTGATAAGTATTGCATACAATGTCTGTTGTTTCATATAACATTAAGTACAACAGAAAACTTATAAGCTGAATTAGAGGGAGTGTAGATACTGTATTGTTAAAAACAATATTTTAATTTGGTCAAGATAAACTGTTAATGGAGACCTACCACCATTTGGATTTTGTCAAGTCTTTTGGTTGAAATTGTTTTTTATTTCAGTGTTTTAAGTGAAATTATGGTAATCTGTATTGGATTATATTTTCTATTCTGTTGATTCCCAAAAATTGGAACTCTGACTTATATCATTAATGTTTTTCTTTTTCATACCCTTCTTATCCTCTACCATCTCCTTAATAATACTTCTGAAAACAATGGACATCCTTTATGTTTTGATAAGAAAATTTGTTATAACGAAATTATTACTGGTGAACATTATTTCAACATTTTTTTTTCAAATCATATTCAGCTTTCAGAGCGGCCTCCAGATTCTCCAATCATTGTCTCTGACATGCCTCAGATGGCCCAGTTTGTCTATGACTTCTACAATGCTCGTGTGGATGATCTCATGAGACAAAGAGGTTTTATCAGGGTGAGTACAGTCTCTCTTTCCCTATTCTCCGCCCCCTCCTTTCTCTCTCTCTCTCTCTCTTTCTCTCTCTCTCTCTCTCTCTCTCTCTCTCTCTCTCTCTCTCTCTCTCTCTCTCTCTCTCTCTCTCTCTCTCTCTCTTTCTCTCTTTCTCTTTCTCTCTCTACACACACACACACACCACACCACCACATGAAAACATAAGACCTAATTCTTTTCGTCTTTATTTTTTATCCTTTTTTATATTTATTAGGCAAATCGTCTACAAGCCCCACCCAAGAGAGAGAAAAAATCAACATCTGTGAAGAGAGAGGATGAAGACAACTGAACTTATTAAAGTTTTAAGTTTTCATTTTCACTGCCAATCATGAGTGCTGTAAATTGACATGAAATCATGCAAAAGATAGCTTGGATTCTTGTTAGAATTTAAAGAAAAAATTTTTTGTCATCTTCATAAAAAGCTTAAACTTTGTTACTTTTCTGTCCCCCAAAATTGTTTTTGCATTGAATATCTATAGGAGCAAAAGTATGATGTACCTGGTACATGTATTTGTCCTTTCAATGTATGCTCGGGAATATAACGGCCTCTCTCATGACAGTTTGTTTATGGCATGATATTTTGGAAACACTTTGTATGTGCAAGGGCAAATATTCAGAAACTGTGGATGGTGAAATTAACACTACTTTGTACGTCAAAAGTACAACCCGTATTGCTAATTATTCCTAACATTTTGTATTGACATTAATTGATGTTATTTTACCACCATGTTTTTCATGTTTTAGTTATCGTTTTAAAGTGCTGAACATCCCCTTAGCCTGAGTTATGTACAAGTTTTCTCCCATGTTGAATCAATGGTATGATTTATGTAGAATATTTTTTTCTAAGTTTATTTTATAATGTTATTTGAATAATGATAAAATAAAATGTTGCACTCATAAATTGTTCTCAGGCTTGAGTAAATTGATGTGCTTTGAAAATGTTGTTGATTACAAGCAGTACTATTTTCACATTTTTCTTATATATATGTGGTTATAGGTAAATTTAAATCCCCAGGAGCCTTTATAGGCCTATTGACCGTCTTACTAAAAATGTTTGTCTTTTTGTATTTTTTTGCTGGACGTGGAACAAAAAAAAAAACAATTTTTTTTATAATCTGATTGAAAAGGAAGGCATTGATATTATACTAAACATCAGAGAATGATTAATTTTTACATTTGGGTTGCAACTCAACTGACCCTTAACTATTTTAACCCAAATAAAAATATTCTTGGATCGAAAACAAGATGTTTTCACACAGTTATTAATGTGGCAAAAAAGACTGGTCAACCTGAATTTCAGGAAAATTATTTATCTAAGAAAGAAGTACATGTACGAACTTCAGTAAGCATTAAACCCAATATTAGATTGAGGGTGATTTTAGGGACGATGAACAATTTAAAAGTAAAACCTCTTCTACTCAGGCATATATTCCTCACTTGCATATTGCAAATATTTACCATGAATATAGATATACAAAAGCACTGGCATGTAGTAGAAGTACATTGTGCTAGATAACAATCAACATAATTTTGTACAGACGGCTCAAACTTATTTAAAACGCACCCTACTCTGCTTCCACCTGTAGGCTTTGCCTTGAGAAAAATGGGATTCCTGCTTTGAGTTTGAGCAAATCAGTATGCATTGGTGCTTGTAAATCTGATGCCATAGCATTCTCAATATTACTACATGTATTATTATTCTTTAACTGCCCGGTAGGTCTTCTTTTTACTTCATACTTGCATAAACACCTTATCTTAGCTACTTGGGAAGCAGTATGCCTTCTCTAGGAATGTTAGTTAATGGAAAGTTGGCATTTCCTCCCTCTTACCCCCAATAAAGCCAATTGTTGATAAGTGATCCAGGGACCTTGAGGTGTGAAGAGCAAATTTTACAATACAATGTACAATTGAGTCCAAATAATGCGAATCTGGATAGTTCGAATTATTGGATATTTTGAAGTCGTTTGATTTTACCGAATATTTCTTTCTTTACGCTTTATTAAAAAACATCATTTACTTCGAAGTTTGAAATAAGGATCCGACTGATTCGAGGCCATCTTTGCGGTTTTTTTTTTTTTATTCTGAGAGCACTTTCCTGGCTTGTAAAACAGAAAATAGTGCTCAAAACTGCTCTGTTCTGTGCGGCAAACGATTCTGTTGTATTTGTGTGTGTGTGTAGGCCCACCTACTTTACAGGCAAGAGTCTGCAATAAGATTAAGAGAAAGAAAGAGGAAAGGAGGTTAGGCCCAAGGAGCAGGTGTGAATGCTTCATCATCATGGACTGGAAGAGGAGGAGAGTGTTGATGCCACATGCTGTGATTGAACTCTGCACGTGGTCAGAGTGTGCGATATAGCCTGCTTGCACAAAGCTCTGTATGATGTCATTTTGACAGTGTAGAGCTTTGTGCCTGCCTGTCATGAATTGGTCTAGATCTATCTCGACCTGGCTTTGTTTTTTTATTGTCAGTCATCTTACTTATGGGCTTTGTATTTTTTTTTTATTAATATTGTCATTCTACAAGGGGCCTCTTTTTATGGCTTCTTATCAAGAGAAGTGAATCGGAAATTAAATGGATCATCGGACTATCGTAGTCACCCCTCTACCCCTCACACACCAGTACGACATTCCTAATCTGACATCCACAATTTTTTTTTATTCTCTTTCTCTATGTATCCTGATAATTCGAATTTCAAATAATTCGAAGTCCTTTTTTTATCCGAATGACTTCGAAATAATTTGACTGAATACATGTACATCCTATCTCCAACAAATTACAAGGTATCTTTTTGAAGTCACTGACAACTGGAAAATCTCTTTCCTTTGCCCAAAATTGTTACCATTGACTAGAGGGCAGGGACTTTTTATCACATGGCCCTCCCTTGCTCTCCCTCCCATTGCAGTCAATAGTCAGCTGAAGTCTTGGAGTTGGAGTGACCATTGCCTAAAGTTTTCCTCAAATCAATTCGATGCAGCTGGTAACTTTGTTTGCCTAAAGACTAACTTTTGAAGCATCACCGGACCAGACCATTGAAGTTACCAGTCAATCACAGCCTCTGAATCTTATAATTACTAAGGTAAGAAAAAAGAGCGAAGATTACTGTGATGTAAATAAATTCATTGAGTTGGGAGCAAAAAGTAGAAAGGTATTGATAGAACTTTTTTGATGTACTATTATTTCTTCAATATACTGTAGTTAGAAAGCATGGTTGAGATTGCTGATTAAGGTTATATCTCCCAAGTTATTTGAAGCTTAAACAAGTCAAATCCATGACAGGTTCAGCAGGCTAGCTTTGTGAGTTTGGTTCGATTTTCTTTTTTTTTCTTTTCTGTGATTATATTTGGTTAAACATCACCTCCTTATTCTCTTAATTTTTATTTTTGTAACTGCTCACAATTATTTGCCCCTCTGTAGTTTTTCGAGGAAATAACAAGAATAATCGTTGAAGTTCTGGAGAGCCTAAGTCCTTACAAAGGTGTAGTCTTATTTTGCTTGCTTCTTGTGAGACTTACTTTGCTCGGGCTCTCCAAAATTCAGCAAAGACAACTAAATGAACTATTGATTCTGGAAGCACCAACACTTGCAATTGGACGCACAACCTCTCTGAATACTTTTGCCATGAACCAATTCATGTTATGGATGTCTTGGTATACCGATTCTCTCTCCATGTGACAAGGTGAAGGATGCCTACATGTCTATAACTACATGTACATACATGTATATAGGTCGATGGTTTGAATCCCACAGAGGCAAGAATTTTTCTGTTATTCTCTCCCAAAGTCAAAACCTCTCTAGAACTGAGCACTGCTGCTGCTGCTGCTGCTACTACTACTACTACTAACTACTGCTGCTACTACTACTACTACTACTACTGCTGCTGCTGCTGCTGCTGCTGCTACTACTACTACTAACTACTACTACTACTACTACTACTACTACTACTACTACTACTACTACTAGTACTACTACTACTACTACTACTACCACTACTACTACTACCACTACTACTACTACTACTACTACTACTACTACTACTACTACTACTACTACTACTACTACTACTACTACTAGTACTACTATTACAACTAATACCACTACTACAAGTACTACTACTACTACTACTACTACTACTACTACTACTACTACTACTACTACTACTACCACTACTACTACTACTACTACCACTACTACTACTACTACTACTACTACCACTACTCTACCACTACTACCACCACTACCACCACTATCACCACCACCACCACCACCACCTTATAAATGTATGCATAAAACCATTATTATTATTATTATTATTATTATTATTATTATTATTATTATTATTATTATTATTATTATTATTATTTTTTTTTTTTTTTTTTTTTTTTTTTTTATTTGTATTATTTTTTTGCCTAAGTCATCTTGTAGTTTTTATTTTTTGTAAAGGTGTTTGCAAGCATGTGTGTTTGAGCGTGCGACGGCTGATCTAGCTTATTAAAAAAAAAATGTTCTTTGTTTCCTGGATAGGTCGGTTGAAAAAGGCCATGTTAATATTTCACGGACCGCGGAAACCATTCTCGTACGTTTTCTGTACAAGAATATGCTTGCACTAAATCATGGAAAAGTAAAAGAATATATTTTTGCTCTCTTCACAAGCCTTCCCCCGCCTGCCTGATGAGAAACGAATGTGAAATCCAATATTTCACAATATAGTATTATCATTCTTAGTTCCTCACGGATAGAAATACACCATAACTGAATAGGCCTCACTACAAGCTCAATAATATTTCCCGCCGGCGCTTGATCTAGGGTGTCAGGGCTGGTCCCAGGGTCAGACAGCCAATTCTCCGCCTGTCAAGATACGTGATAGACCCACCAATGCATACTCCACTCCAGTGAGATCCGCGTCATGTCTGAAGTGTGGTCAGCTAGACAAGTCCTGAAGTCAATCGATGCCACGTTATTTTTTCTTTACTTCGGTTCTATAGTCGAAAATCATTGTTTTCCAGTTAATTCCTGTAGATAAATATTGGACTACTCAATGAAATACATCGCTCCGTGAAATCAAGTAGTAACCTTTGATAGTAGTTTACAAAAAAAAAAAAAAAAGAAAAGAAAAAACGACCTGAAAAGTATGATTTTTTTTTGTCTTTATAATTATATGTTGTTAAATTAAAAAAATGCACTTGTTAGTTGTTCTCATGAACACTTTGGTCTTAGTCTACAAGGTGTTATTGTCACTATATTATATCAGGTTCAGCTATAAATAATTATACCGGTCACATTTCATACCCAGCATAAATCATCTTTAACTTTGACTTTACTTTGGTAGCCGGTATTTTTTCAAATAATTTGGGCCTATTCTAATCTAATATACATGTAATTATAATAAAGAGGAAATACTGAGTACCTAAATTATAACTCCTCTTTATGATCTATTGTACCTTTCAAATATTTGGAGAGCATTCTAAATTTCTTCTAGCTTTTCCAGTTTCCTTCTTTTTCTTTTTAACTAGTACAATTATTGTAGTAGGTCTTAAAATTTCCAACTTATTCGATCTGTATTGAAACTTTAAGAATCCATTAAACTTAAATAGGTTGGGGTTTGTTCAGGACCAAAAGTGTCCCGGACTTTGCTCGAGAACTGAAAGAATTTTGCATAAAGATATTATTTAATACAATTCTCAAGTTCAGAGCGAATAGGGTTTCACCGAATTGATTAGAATTTTGCTAGCACGTGATGCACTGAGGTCATTAAAATGTTTAAAAATGCTGTCGCTACTTCCATTGCTTATAGAAGTACAGATTCAAGTTCGAAAAAACAAAAAAACAAAAACAAATTACAAATTATTTTACAAAGCACACACACACACACAAAAAAAAAAAAAAAAAAAAAAAAAGAAAAAAAGATATTATTCATTAAGATAGCAGTATGGGCGTCCTCGAAATGCTATTGATTGCAGAAAATGTACACGGCTTTAGCAAGATACAGTATCATAATTCTTCTTGAAAGATTATTGTGCTTCTAGATATTACAAAGTGCATTATGTTCTATAAAAATGTGATTCTGTGGAAAACTTTTTTTTTCCGATTGTTTCCTGCTCGATCTCCCATAAAATGTTTATGAGGGTCCACCTAGTCAGTCAATATTTCTATTTCTCGATTTAGTAAATCCACAATATTTTACCCGAATCTAGAAATCGAGCCGTATTCCGTTGTAGAAGAAGAATCATGGGAAAAGAGACTCGCGAATTAAGAGGACCATGCTCAGTCATCCCAAATTGAAGTGTACTGGCCGTGATTGGCAGCCGAGAGGGAAAGCTTTGTGCGCCCACACGGCCACTGTCCTCATAGCTCGCGGAAAGATTTTCATTGTAGTTGCAGCCCTGATCAAACATTGACTTGAGTTTGACATTATCAGAAAAGACTTGCACTCTCTAAATGAGCATAATTCCCGAAATGAGAAAGAAACAAACTAATAGAAATAAGCAATTTTGTTTGTATAAAAACTATTCTCTTCTCTATTGAAAACATTTTTGTTAAAACTAATGATCAAAATTGATGGCGGTTTTTTTTTTTCTGTGATGTTCGATGGGCATTATATTAAGCTAAAGGGCTTACACCGATTGCTTTGACGTATTATATTGAAGCAATAATAGTTGCACTGAACGCACACCGGATATGAATCGTTGAATCACCCTTATAAAATTATATTTCAAATTTATCATTTCGCAAAAACAATGATGTAACGCGTTCTCTTTTATTGTTAAAGTGCGGTCATAATCCTTTAGTTATTTATGTAGTTGACAGCTATGTTCACAACACACTGAACAACAGTTACTATACTCAGCCAAATGACACCATTTTTTTTTAATCCATTTTCAAAAGCAACCTTGTTGGAGAAGATTAGGACTTCAGTGAATGCCACAGATCATTAATGAAGATCCATGTTTTTCCAAGAGTGCCCAATTCACGCTAAACTTATCGGAATCTTTTGAAAACTCTAACCTTAAAACATTTGTCTCATAATAACCTCTAGATTCAGCTTCTTCTAATTAAAAAAAAATTAAATCAAAGACTTTGAAGAGTTAAGAAGAGTTAAGCTTGGGATCTCAATACAATTCTTTTCTCTTCTTTTTTATTTCTTTAATGAACACCTTTCTTACTGGACAAAAGGTTTGATGGAAAAGATACGTGAACGTGACTGAAATAAAGAAAGAGAAAGAGAGAGAGAGAGAGAGAGAGAGAGAGAGAGAGAGAGAGAGAGAGAGAGAGAGAGAGAGGGTGAGAGAAAAGCAAATATAAAGATAAATAAGAGAGTGACGAAGATGAGACAGGGTGAGAAAAAAAATGAGAGAAGAGTTAGAAAAATGCGGAAAAGCTAGAGAGAGTGAGAGAGAGTGAAAGAGTTTGAGTGAGAGAGAGAGAGAGAGAGAGAGAGAGAGAGAGAGAGAGAGAGAGAGAGAGAGAGAGAGAGAGAGAGAGAGAGAGAGAGAGAGAGAGAGAGAGGGTGTTTGGGGTGGAAAGGAAAATAGGGGAAAAAGGCTTATGGAAGGATATCCAATCTTCAGGTGTAAGTATGGCAGACGTTTTTTCTTTCGGAGTAAAAAATGGCAATTAATGTTGTCGCTGGAGGGGTTACTTGCGTGAGAAATCTTGTCCATTATAAATACATGTACATGGGAAACAATATTGTCGAAATTCTAGCGATCTCTTTAAAGATGATAAAAGGCACCTACGAAGAAACTAGATACAAGCAACCATAAAAACACCGTTTGAATTTAGAAAAAAATCTTTTTAAACTAACCTAAACGGAGTCTTGTTTGATTTCTCTTTATTATTGTTTATTGTCTTATTATTAACGGATATGGTGAAAATATCCAATTACTGATTAAAAAAAAAAAGGGTGGAGTAGGGTTTGCAAAAAAGTTCACCAATTGCTGCAATCAGAGTACAGATTCAAATTAGATTTGTAGAAAAAAGCTGAACAAAGTTCAGGGTCTTTGCGAAAGACTAAGAGAGCAATCATGATCGAAAATGCATGGGGATAGTAATAAATGGCTGCTTGCAGAAAACTCTTTATTTTGGGTTGTCTCAGCCGAAAATGTGTACATTTTTATACAAAATAGCCACTGCCGGAATGCAAACTATTAAGGCAGACAAAGTCATAAGTAAAATTCCAACGAGTAAAAGGGAGAAAACAGTTTCAACACACTAAAAGAGATTAAAAAAAAGACGCAAGTACACTGTAAAAAATTTTCGCCTTTTGTTGGCTAGCGAGATCCTCGCTTCTTTAATTGCGAAACCCGTGGAAGGCTTATTTACAATCATGGCGAACAGGACAAGTTTGGTACACAATTTGATAACACAAAATATATAACTAGATAAACATGTGACCACATCAAAATAATAATAATATTTTTAAATCCTTCCTTTTTTTCGTTTCCTTGAAAGATAAGATTTAGAACTATTATCAAGCGGCAAAATTCTTCAGCTCTCTCCTCAAATTATAATGCAAAATCCGAAGAAAACAGAAGCACATCGGAAAAGGAACTCTCAAGCATTAATTACAAATTCTTAGGCTCTCAAGGAAGCACCCGTTCACACTAAGTTTAAGCTAGCCGAATTTAGCCGGCCTCAATAAGCCTTAACCACAGAGCTTTTCATCTTCTCAATTAAAATAAAAGGGTAGGCCTATATTGTGCGATATAAATATGTTGATGAAATTATGTCAGGTGTTATTTGAAGTAAAATTTTCTCCTTAAAACCTTGTCTTATAATTTTTTTAAAACACAATGTTCCCGCATACTTCAACTGATAAATCGCTCGATCTTGTTTTCCTTTTTTTTTTTTTTAGCTCAAAATATAAAAGCAAAGGGAAATAGAAAAAAAAAACCAAAACAAATAAAAAAATAAATACATAAAAAATCAAAACACACAAAAAAAGCAAAAACAGACCAACATGTATGAAATTGGGCATCCATGATTCATTGTTATAACACGATATCATTGTTGAAGTAGTTGGGAACAAAAACCAAACCAAAAACACAAAATTAAAACAATGGAATTTCACGAGGTAGATGAGTGTATAGGAAGCTTGTGCACAGAATTACTAATGCTTGTATGACATTTTGTACAAATGCGAGAATTAAATAAAAGACCACGTTCAATATCTATACGATATTTGAATATTTGACGTCAACAAGTGAAAATGATGCAAGTCCCACCCCTACCTCATCCTCACTCTCACACATTCTCTCGTATCTCCTTTTCATCGATAAGTAAAACCTATGAGCAAAAAAGGTATAATTATATATCGAGTGTTTAATGACCTTTAGCAATAAAAATTATTTCTGTTTTCCTTTACATGTCAACTTAAACGCAATAAGTAATTTACTGCGCGGCGTTTTCAATGATCTTGAAATGAATATTTCTACTAAGACATGTGCCATCCTTCCTTCAGCGATTAAGTCAACTTTTTAGCTTTAAAGATGATGAATTACTTGACTTTTTCTAGCATTGTCTCATTACTGTAAAAATGACCTTTATGACTGTGTAAATGGGCAAATGACGAACATCATGAAAAGTTGTTTAATTTGTAAATATCTCAGTTCGTGATCATGCTAGCACGGTGCTTTGACTGGTTGGTTGATCCTTCCAACACAAATTAACAGATCCCAGACTTTTTTTTTGTATACCAAACGAAGCAGAGCATGGCAGTAAAGATGAAATTGAACTATCACCCACTCAAGGGGCTAAAGCACGGCATGGGATGTCTTAGCAAAAGCTAGAACAGATACTTCCCCCTCACAGCCAGCTGTACTCCATTGGTAAGAAAAAAAAAAGGTGTTATATACAAATATGGGTTAAATAATGTATACATATACCACAAGTGGCTGAAATAAATTATATCCTATATGTGCTGCACCAAACAGAACAGAGAAATGGCCTTATGGCAAACAAGGATATGCCACATTGGGAAACTTTGATTTGTCATGAACTCAATTCGAAATCTGCACAAAACCAGTCAACCACATAAACAAAAAGACGAAAAACAATAGCAGCAGCAAAAATAGCAAAACAACTACAAAAAAAAACAACAACAAACCAACAACAACAAAACAGCAGCAGCAGCAGCAGCAACAACAACAACAACAACAACAACAACAACGAAGACGACCACGAAAAGAGGAGTTTGAGTTTCGAAAAGTACAAAAATTCTAAATCGATACATACACTACTTAGTATCAGAGTTCAAATTTGCCATCACTACAGTTATTTTATCCCAATAGGACATGTCAAAATTATCACTAATGGCTTTTTTGGTGCCCAATTTTATCTTTTTTTTTTCTTTTTTTTTTTTCACCGTTAGCTTCACAAAATAAAACGACTCAGGTAATTTATAATGACGACCTCTTCTTATTCTAACAAACCCTCTATAAATTTCTATGATGCTCTCCTTCCCTTTAATGTTCTGTTTTAATCTTTTTTTTTATATGTTAAATGCTTCTCTGTAATACTTGCAACTGCTCCAACAAAACAATTTACCTCGCCTATTCCATCACGATGAACTAAAATAAAGTACTTTTCGAAATAATAAATTATTTTCAACAGAAAATAGTCACATGTACCGTTCAATATAAACTTTATGAACCTATTTCGGAATGAACTGGACGCATTGTATACTATACCGGTATTATTGTTTTCAATTCGATCAATCGTTATAGCGGAACTAAATCCACCGCGAACATCTTATAAGAATTGCACAAAGAAAAGAGGAAAAGAGCACAGCCTGATCCACTCGCGATCGCGATACGCCTGTGTCATAAGCTATCCAGTACACTCGCCGCTTCGGTTTCTCTGTGGTTTGAGGCCGCTGGACGAACACTGTATCACCCATCTGTTCCAGATAGCGCGGGCTGAAGGAAGAGAGCACAGAAACCACATTTTTATTTTATCTTAATAAATGGATTTAACTCTATAGATACAACTTACACTACCTAGAATTAATGGCAAAACTCTCTCTCTCTCTCTCTCTCTCTCTCTCTCTCTCTCTCTCTCTCTCTCTCTCTCTCTCTCTCTCTCTCCCTCTCTATCTCTCATACACATACACACTCTCAATATGTATCATTTCTCGCACACAATACAAAACAAACCCTCGCCAGTCAGGCCAAATCTGAGGTTATAGGCCCGCCAATTCATTCTTAAACGAATCATCTTGCCCTGTATTGCCTCTCAAAACAATAAACATGGCCCCTGGCCTTCACGTCAACTAACGATTTAATTCTTTCATGATTCAATGAGTTGAATTCACAGTTGCGAGATCGATTCCTAACCTAAATTTAGGATTTTTGAGTTCTAATTACTGCACATTAATTAATACCAACATACCATTCGTATATTTGTTTGTTTAAAATCAGGTAATGAGTACTATGAAGAAGCAGTGAACTTTTCTGCAACATAGAGATAGAACGAAGCTAGGGATGGAACCACATAACTAGTGGCCACTGAGCAACTATGTCACTTATAGAGGCAAATTATCAACGAAAAGCAAAAAGTAAACAACATTATTAAGTGCAGATGTTTCAAATATAAAACTGGAAAGGTTTTCATTGATTTCATATGGACAGGAACATAAGTGACTTTTTTTGCTCAATAGTAAGACTGTATGTAAGACATTCTCATGAATTTTGATTAACGTGAAGCGTCAAAAATTATTGCTTTATACCTTTTTTTTCAATGTAATTTTTTAGTCAAATAACAACCATTAGTGACTTTATTAATGAAACTGTTCTTTTTTTTTTTTGGTGTAAATTACAGGAGCAGTGAAAGCAAGATAGAAAACAAAGATATATATATATGGTCTACAAGGCAACTGTGGAACAGATACCCTCGAAAACACAAGACACCTATATAGGAATCACAGAAAATGAGTTCAAAACCCGATACAATCAGCACACGTCGAGCTTTCGACTCAACCACAAGAAATCAGCCACAACTTTAAGTGAATTAATATGGAAGCTTAAAGAATCTAAAACCGCATACCACTTATCATGGGCTGTAATCGAAAGAGCGCAGCCATACTCGGCAGCAACAAACAGATGCAACCTTTGCACAGCAGAAAAATACTTCATTCTACACACAAAACCAAGCCTCAACAAAAGAAGGGAAATATTTTCATCGTGCCCCCACCGGAAAAAACATTTACTACAAAACTATCAGTGGCCCGGAAACGAAAATAAACAACAACACAAGGTCGGAACGGCAAGCGCAAACGAACACACCTCAGTCATATCCGAAGAGAGCGGAGGACCGGCGACAGCTTTGTCCTCCGCTTGAAACACAAGTGTAGTATGCATGGAAATTTAAGGTAAGATCTTCTATATTTATATATATATATATATATATATATATATATATATATATATATATATATATATAGAGAGAGAGAGAGAGAGAGAGAGAGAGACACACACACACACAAACACACACATTAAGACAGAGATGGATCACCTGATCTGCTCCGTCCGTATCCACAAATCGTTAAACGTATTCGGTCTGGACCTTGTCTTTTTCTTTTTGTTTCCGTTCTTTGGATAACGGTTTTGATTGTAGAATCTGAGGAAGGCAAGTAAATCAGTTCAAAATCTGCTGTCATAAATTAATGGAAGAGTACCTCTATAACCAGCTCGGAGATTTTGAAATATTTAGAAAAGGCTCAACCAGATATATCGAAAATAATATTTTTGCTGCATCCACATCATCCAATTCTCCTTTCTTCTTTCAAATTGGTTCTCTGTCAATTCTGTTAATAGTGCTCAAAACTATAGATTGCATTACCATTGAGAGCGTCACCTAAAACTACTCTCACATAATCCTCCGATCTGTCAATTCTGTTAATAGTGCTCAAAACTATAGATTGCATTACCATTGAGAGCGTCACCTAAAACTACTCTCACATAATCCTCCGATCTGTCAATTCTGTTAATAGTGCTCAAAACTATAGATTGCATTACCATTGAGAGCGTCACCTAAAACTACTCTCACATAATTCTCCGATCTGTCAATTCTGTTAATAGTGCTCAAAACTATAGATTGCATTACCATTGAGAGCGTCACCTAAGACTACTCTCACAAAATCCTCCGATCTGTTAATTCTGTTAATAGTGCTCAAAACTATAGATTGCATTACCATTGAGAGCGTCACCTAAAACTACTCTCACAAAATCCTCCGATCTGTCAATTCTGTTAATAGTGCTCAAAACTATAGATTGCATTACCATTGAGAGCGTCACCTAAAACTACTCTCACATAATTCTCCGATCTGTCAATTCTGTTAATAGTGCTCAAAACTATAGATTGCATTACCATTGAGAGCGTCACCTAAAACTACTCTCACAAAATCCTCCGATCTGTCAATTCTGTTAATAGTGCTCAAAACTATAGATTGCATTACCATTGAGAGCGTCACCTAAAACTACTCTCACATAATTCTCCGATCTGTCAATTCTGTTAATAGTGCTCAAAACTATAGATTGCATTACCATGGAGAGCGTCACCTAAAACTACTCTCACAAAATCCTCCGATCTGTCAATTCTGTTAATAGTGCTCAAAACTATAGATTGCATTACCATTGAGAGCGTCACCTAAAACTACTCTCACAAAATCCTCCGAACCCAATGTAATGATGATGATGATGATGATGATATTAATAAAGATAATAATTATAACAACAACAACAACAACAATAGCAGCAGCAGCAGCAGCAGTAGCAGCAGCAGCAACAACAACAGCAACAACAACAATAACATCAACAAAAACAACTTCGTTTTTAAGTCATCTCTTTTCGGGTGGGAAAAAAAGTTTTAATTGAAGATATTATGCACAAACCATATCTGTTCGTTCAAAGTTCATAAATCGCCTACAGTTAGCCCATGGATGACGAAAAACGTTCCGGTAGCACAGGCCAGGGATATGAATTTAGACATAACGATTTAGTCAGAGCTCTCGTTCATTGCCAGCTAAGCCAATGATGCAACAATTCAATACAACTGTAAAATATCCAGTATGTCGAGCAATGGATGTGGAAATGTACAATCTGGTACATTCCTGAACTGAAATGCGTCATTTCGCGTTAAAAATATCATGTCATCAAGTCAGTATTGTTAGAACTTACGTGCTTGGATCCAGGTTGCTCCACAATGACTCTTGCTGCTCCTGACGCTTTTTAGCCCGCTGGAGTTTTCTTCTTTCCTTTCTGTACCGTTTGTTATGGCGAATTCTGAAATTTAATAAAAATCCACTCAGCAACAATAAATAAATAAAATAGACACAGCTAGCTTCGGGTTCCTGGTAAACTTCAATTTTCTACAGCTTTAAACGTTTTCAGGCCAAACTTCAGATTTCTCGACGCATCCTGAAAAATCAAAGGAATCGATAAGGGACAAAGGTTTACTTTTATTGAAACATAGTCTTTGGTGATTTCTTTCGAACAATGCTTAGTGGTGGCTACATGGTTTAGATTAATCTAAGGGTTGACCCAGTCCATGTGAACTATGTCAGCATGATCTTCTCCCAGTGATTTTTACTTTTCATTGATAGGTCAGGACTTGAAAAATACCAAATATAGTGTTATAACAGTTACATCGAGTATGTTGACATGGAATCGAGTTCACATAACTGCAGTACAAGAATATTGAAAATTAATTTGATAGTTTTTATTTCTGTGACCAAATGGAATCTCTCTCTCTCTCTCTCTCTCTCTCTCTCTCTCTCTCTCTCTCTCTCTCTCTCTCTCTCTCTCTCTCTCTCTCTCTCTCTCTCTCTCTCTCTCTCTCTCTCTCTCTCTTTATTTCTTCATCTTCATTTGCTTTATCCTCCTTTACTCTAAACCCCAGTATTCTGTATGTCCTTCCCACTCTCACCACTATCCTCTATATAACTTCTGTTTCCATTCCCGTCCACAGAAACAAAAATAATTAAGTGTGCATATAGCATGTAAAAAATAAACAATCACTCATTAACAACGATTCGCGAACCCTGATTTTTTAAACAAAACCTCTAGATACTGAAATCCTATACTCTAGTATGTCAAGATATTTGACACCAGTCTGATGCTATACATTATATTGATAATTTAACGTTCCAAACGAAATGAATCGAAAACAAAAGTTTGATGAAACAATCTGCTGAAGCAAAAGAACGAACATTAACCCTCCTCGTTGTAGCGGCATGAAACAGGAAAATACCTTACTATCGAGTGTCAGCAATGAGGAAATTGCTAGCAGTAAAACCCTGAGGATTCTCAGTCATGGCAGTCATAGTTGATGAGTAATTATCGCCTTCAAGCGTTCTTTGGTACTTGGAGGATTTCTGTGTTATTAGCGAAGGAATGATAATATGACTCGAGGAGAACTGTTTCTTTTTCCTTTTAATAATCAAACAAAGATATAGCACGAATACGACGCAATAATGCACGCGGTGCCGACATTACAATCGTCTACTAATAGTGCTATTCATAACAAGCTTTCCTTGCCCTCCGAAGTCCCGCTTAACACGAAAAAAATATGTGATTTCACTGGTGTTTCTAGACAATTTGAGAACAATTAGTGATGTCAGGCTTTAGCAACCCTGAGTCGCCGAAACTGGTGAATCAAGAATGAGTATTACTCTGTACACATGTATGAGACCACCGTTTGTAAAACTAACTCGATCAATCATGATACTGATCGGAGCAAAATTAACTTCAGTCGTGAAATACACTTAGTATACTCTAACTGTTGTGACTCGATACACCGTAAAGTTTTAGAAGTAACTCATTAATATCAATAACACGCAAAAAAAAAAAAAAAAAGCAACAAAACATTGCGACTGTTTCTCCTTATTTTCCCTAACCTTCAGGTTATTACAACTTGAGTAACTGGCAGTGTAGAATGTCTTACTAAAAGAGGATCCGTGGCTCACCTTTTGGCAAACAGATATTGTATATCACCATAAATTACATCTGAGGGCTGTGGGAAATCATCGGAAAGAACAAACTTTCTTGACTTCTTCCGAGGTTTCCTTTCTTTGGCGTGGTTGAGTCTGTGAAAATAAAATGATAGAAATTATTATTATCATTATCATTATTATTATTATTATTATTATTATTATTATTATTATTATTATTATTATTATTATTATTATTATTATTATTATTATTATTATTATTATCATTATTATTGCTGCTGCTGCTGCTGTTGTCGTTGTTTTTGTTGCTGATGTTGTTGTTGTTGTTGTTGTTGTTGTTGTTGTTGTTGTTGTTGTTGCTGTTGTTATCATTATTTCTATTTTTTTTTTCAAAATTAATTTTTTTGTCCCATCTCCACGCTCTCTCCTTCTTCTTCATTCCTCTATATTTCAGTGCCATTGTGTCACAGGAAAATTTTTTTCAGTTGTATCTTTGTAGAATTTAGACGAATATACTGCATAAATTATACACTAAAAACTTTTCCGTAATTATTTATTTCCCTTTCGCTGTCTTGCAATGTAGAATATATTTTCTCACTTCTTTGCAGACTCATCCTCCTATTTACATACATACACATAAAAACACTTTCTCTCTGCCTTTCTCCTTCTCCTTCTCTCTCTTTCTAACTCTCTCTCTCTCTCTCTCTCTCTCTCTCTCTCTCTCTCTCTCTCTCTCTCTCTCTCTCTCTCTCTCTCTCTCTCTCTTTCTCTCTGACCTTGTTATATTGTCCCCCGGTCCTGTATGCTGCACCTCAAGGCCGCCAAGTCTGAGTCTGTCTATCACAGTCTTGTTACCCAGAAAATGACCTGGAAAACAGGAATTACAATACATATATAGAGCCAATAACGCAACTTTATTGATAAAGCCTCAATGATAATAAGTTTTTTTTTAATTATGTTTGACTATTGAATTGCTCAAATTATCGAACAAGTTAATTTATTTCCATACTATATACGTCTTATTCTTTATATATATATATATATATATATATATATATATATATATATATATATATATATATATATATATATATATATAAGACGCGTTTCTGGCATTTATTTTTCTTTCTTCAAGACAAGGCTGAGTTTCTTTACCTTTGCGTCCACGCAACAAAAGTTTTGGAACCAAATAGACATTTTCCATTCAGATTTTACAGGCGAACTTCAGAGTTATTTCGTACTTGGACATTGTGTAAGATAAAAGGTCTGGATTCTACTTAAGGAGTATTAACTTGATTTCAATATTTACAGATATAGGTCTTTGAATTAGCTATGCATATGTCTTTGTAATGCATTTATAATCTTAATTTTCTTTAAGAAAAAGCACATCTTAAAATTAGTGTTATCTTCACGTATGGATTCAAATCGTGCAAATCGTCGGCTGGCGTATTAGAAGAAACATCCTTTCATCTGCTTTTTGTCTTTTAAATTGTGTACTTAAAAGGACTGAGATGATGATGAGCTCAACACTTAAAAAACCCTATTTATGACGCTGATTAAATGTACCATTCAAAAACCGATTAAAAACCGCAATTTTATCTTGGAACCAGACATATTAAGATGATAACAAACAGAACAACGTCAATTTATATTTTAGATCTTTGCATAAGTGTCGCAAAACGTGACCATCCAAAAATGATTGAATGCTTCTATAATAGTGAGATGCCTATTTTTCCACGCATGGACTGATGAAATTAAGGGTGTGATTGTTTTTCGATGACCACAGACTATTTTCATGATACCGCCTGCTCCTATTCCCTTCTATTCCTTTTTTATTTTAAGCATCTGATTTGAATCAAGACCATCGCTTTCTAATATTATTTTAACAACAAAAATGGCTGAAGGTGGATTTCGGACTGGATGTCCCATTAACATTATTCCCGTAACTGAGAGATCATACTTTCTATGACTTGTAATTGTGGGCAACGAAATGTATCGACATTTCAGCGTAACATATGACTCTCTACTCTTACCGGCGCCAAATGCAAAAAAGAAACTGGTGTGTGGGTGTTGCTCAATAAGGTAAGCGACGCGTTGCGCCATCCTCTGGTTCCGCTTGTCAATGAGTTCTCTCTGGAAGTACCGCTCGATCAGCTCCGCCTTCTCCAGATCACGCGGAGACAGGGACGAGTTGGTCAGCGCTGGAACCTGCGTCGAGTCCCTGAAATACAATGCATCGTTCATGATTATCGTTTTTGCCGTTTTCTTCTTCTTCTTCTTCTTCTTCTTCTTCTTCTTCTTCTTCTTCTTCTTCTTCTTCTTCTTCTTCTTCTTCTTCTTCTTCTTCTTCTTCTTCTTCTTCTTCTTTTCCCCTCTATCTTTTTTGTAACAATGTCTCCCTACCTGCTAAACATGAGAGAGTTAAGGTCTCCACAGTTGTAGTGCTTTATAAGGGCGGTACTGCTGTAGTCGGGACGTGTATTTTGGTTTCTCATTATCTCGTGCTGTAGCAGTGTCTGGTTCAAAGCGAAAACAACCTGCAATATAAACGATTTACATATTTGTAAAAAATTCCATTATGCTAATGGATTGAACATGTATTGGCATTAAGTTGTTTCATGAGCAGTTTAAAGTGTTTTAATCAAACAACCAAGTTTGAGCTATTGCCAAAACAATGAAGACCCTCCCCCCTTTCGAAAATCATTTAAATAAAAAGAATACCAACACAAACCAGTATGATTTGAATTATCCAGGCATCCTTCATCTTTTAAATGTTATACTATAAGAGAAGATACAATACGGTATTTAAAAAAATTTGATTTACCATTCATTTCTTAACTAACTTCTTCCAGTTTAAAAAGATTGTACCAACTGAACATCATGTTATAAGAGAATTTAAAACAATATATACAGTTATATTGGAATTTTTTATCATTATACCTTTACAAACATGTCAAATGACAAAAAAAAATATGTATTTAAATTCATCTGGTTATTTCTAAGTTGTAATTGTTATATGAAAAAAAATTTCATATGAATATTTGTTGCTCTCATTAGTCTTAAGTCATTTACAGTAATAAATAATTATTTTCATTTTGCAGCCAGGTTATACTATTCAGACCTCTGCAAGAGCCTTCTAACTAAACTTCTACGAAATAACATTTAAACCATCATGCTTCCGTACATGACAGCGATCTAAAAATATGTTTATCATATTAGCATGTTCACTTTATTTGCAGATACTGTATTTTTTCATGGACAATGGTAATGAAAGTAATTTTCGCCATAAAATCGCACTTTCTCAAAAAGAATGGTTATCACATAGTGGCGGTATCGGTTACGCATCCATGCAGGGAGAAAACTTTCTTATTAGGCGTACCCTCATGGAATTAATGCTTTACTGGAGGTAATACATTGTCAAAACTATGGCCTTCAAAAATTAGCATGCAAGAACATCCAACCAACTTAGAAGAGAATGAGATAATAATAAGCTGCACCTGCCTTCACCCTCTCCCTCCTCCTCCCCCTCCCTTTCTCTTTTATTCTTTCCTCTCTTTTTTTTTTCTGACTTAAATTTGTAAAAGTGTAACTAATTCAATTTCATTATCTTTAAGAAGCAGCCGCGCCTACGAATAACTGTAGATCAAGTTCAAATATCTACGATGATGTGAACGAATTCAACCAACACTCAATACAGGCGCACTGAGATAATAATCTGAGATCGCATGCACGTTAATGGTACATGGACCAACTAATCTAGATGTTGAGTCTGATGCATTTCAACATTGAGGTGAGTTAGCTTCCCCGACACTGGGTGAGGGGATGGAGGAGGAGGACGGAAGTGTGACGTGTAATAGATACCTGGTGCCGATAGCGCAGTTAGCCTGGGACAGAATGATCGCACGCAACAAATCGAGATAATGGAGATGTGAGTGTTCGCAGAGAAAAAATGGAGCATGCTGTGGAACTCTCTGTCTGCATGCCTCTCTCTGTGTATTTATGTGCCTGTCTGTATGTCTCTTTGTCTGTCTATGTCTGTCTCTCTCACTGTTTCATAACATTCCCTCTCCCCACTTCATGATATATTATGCTTCTCTGTTTCTCTGTCTTTCCTCCAATCTCTGGATTTGTATTTCGAGTGTACAGATCAGTGATACGTAGTGATAATGATAAAGTGGAATAACTGTACACGATTCTCACATCTACACAAAGCGGTTGGGGTTCTCACCTGATGGAGAGTCCAAATCAATTTATTTCAGCCATGAACCCAACACGTACCGTTGAATCAACACTTCAACCAGAGCATTCTTCTTTATATCTAACATTGTATAGGTGCATTGCTTAATTCAAAACAACGGTGCATCAGACTGATTTGCTTAAACCCTCAAGACTCAGAATCTGAAGCAGCAGCTCTTCCCTCGTAAGTGTCTACCCGAACATGGCGAAAAAAGTAAATTTTATTCTCAGTTTATCGGTTATTAAGAAGCATGATTAACATGAGAAGAACATAAAATATCAGTTTGTCTGTGTCGTATGGCTTCTTTCCATCTCGCTCTTTCTCAGTAAGGCTGTGCAGGATTATGTCAGAAATGTGTCGATTTTGGCTCTCACTACACTCTTTATTCTTTTCCAGCTCAACCACTTTCTATCGTACCTTGTTAAAGTCTTTTTCCTCTGTGCCAACTCTTTCAGTTATGATGCATTTCAGGTTTTTCCTCCTCTCCTTTCTTTTTAACTCCAAAATCAGACTGAGAAACATGAACTTGTTTCGATTTTGCAAATCGTCTTAATCAAGTTACTCAAATTAAATTTCAAGAAATGAGACTAAAAAACAAAGAGTACGCCCACTAAACGCAGGCACGCAGAAACGAAACGCCAAACAAGATCTCTCATTGCATCAGTAGGCAATCTCCTAGATCTAGAGTTGGAGACTCATCTAAACCTTAGCTGCTGCCTAGTTCCACTTGAAAATGGAAGGAAGAAGGCTCCCCTTTTATTATATTAGTATATATGCTAAAAGAGGCTGGAAATAAGATAAGTGTTTCAAGCACAGTCGGTGATAGCAAACAAGCAGGTTCTTCCACAGGACGAGGCTCAAATTAAAAACAGATGCGAAGTTTCGATAACTGTAGAGCGAGCTTGTTATGTCTACATATAACACATTTTAAAATTATTAGATTCTGCGGAATCTTTTCAAACAGTAACGAGTAGTACAAGTTGAGTTTGTATATGTGTGTGTGTGTGTGTGGGTGGGTGTTTCTAACTGCATTATATGTATATATATATATTTGTATATACTTTGACAGCTATGCTTTATTTTACTCCTCTCTCTCTTTCTTTTCTGCCAAAACTTTTTTTTTCCTTATGATTTTTATGTACTCGGGCTGCAACTCTCAAGATGTGTCTAATGTGTTAATATTTTTTCCGCCATTGTCTCTCTCCGCAGATCCCTCTCATTCAAACTTTTTCTCCTCTATTGCTAATTTGTTCCATCTCTCTCCTGCCATGCTCACTCCTTATCTCTACCATTGTCTTTAACTGTCTCTCACACTTTATCTTCCCCTACACACACACACCCTTTCCACCTCCTATCTCTCTCTCTCTCTCTCTCTCTCTCTCTCTCTCTCTCTCTGATACTAAAAAATAAAACTCTAATAGAGAGAAAGAGTGTGATGTTACTCTTGGGTTCTAAACAATCTGGGAACAATAAAATACAGAATTTAGCACCTCTGATCGGCCGCTCAGGTAGTGAGTTTTACTCAGAGCACATTTAACGTTAAATAAAACCAAGAATTATTAAGATCATTAAAGCTTTTGAAAACACTAGGGACCCTCTTGCTGTTGAAGAAAAAAACCTGAGAAATTAATTATTTTAAATAAATGTCATAGCGCTGGCGATATTAAGGGAAAAAAGCAATGGAGTACATGGAAATTGGGAGCGCTTCATAGAACCATGCCATTATGTCTATTTCTCACAATTGGTTTTAAGATACATTCAATCGTGCCATCATGACTGTGCTGCAAAATTAGGGATCGTAAAATTTATTTGTAGGCGACGTGCGCACGGCTGTTGTCTTAGTGCCAAGAAAAGAAAATATAAACTTGTAATTGCTATAACCACCCAGGAGAGAAAACAAGGCACGCAAGATATCCAGAAGGTGGTGCCAACAACTAGCAGCTACACTTCGGGTGGTCAGATTGACGATGAAGGAGTAAATTAGTAAAGAGAGAAATCTTCTGCTTCCCTGAACCATTTCCGTTCATATCGCGTACTATTGGTTTAATAAGCTGCCAGTCACAACACATCTTTAATTTTTGACTCTTGACGAGATTATGACTTGACAACTTCCAGGTAATTATAAGAAGAGCTGTGTCTGTTTAATACATGGGGATGGGAGGGAGGAAGGGGGTGGGGAGAGGAGGTGGAGAAGAGCTCGGCATTTGCACCTGCTCTTTTAATAAAGAGCACAGAGGAAAGAATAGACAGCAAGAGAAGGAAAAATGGGACAGGAAGAAGAAAACAACACAGTGGGAAGAGAGCTAGAGAGATAGAAGATGTGGAAAAGAGAGAGAGAGAGAGAGAGAGAGAGAGAGAGAGAGAGAGAGAGAGAGAGAGAGAGAGAGAGAGAGAGAGAGAGAGAGAGAGAGAGAGAGTCAGAGATACGTTGTGGTTAAATACAAATTAACTTTCATTATTTTTTAATCTCATAAATCTGAGAAAAGCTTGGAGACGTGACCTGTGACAATCATGGAGACTTCAGAGGTACAGACCGATCTGATGGTTCAATGAGCCAAGGCATATCATTATCCAGAGAGACCGTGGAAAGAGCACACATGTTGTGACAGTCGAAGGAGATACTCTCGTAATCTGCGTTTCTCTGATCTAGATCTTGCTGTAAGATTACAGGGCAAGGGGGTTCTGTGCATTGTTTCATAGAGACTTATGCTTCGAAGTCTATGGTTGCCCTAGTAAAGGCTAGTTCATATGGATACCTCCAACCCTGCCACCTAATCTTTCTATCTATAAACCTGTATAATTTATCTATCTACCTTTCTATACATTATATCTACCTATCTCGCTCTTTGTTCACCCAGCTTTTTGTTCCGCGTAGAATCAGTGCTAATGTTCAGAACGACATGGTTATTCTCGCATTGAAACATAATTTTTTTATATAACATTTTGTATAAAATTGTAAAATCACATATTAATTTTCCAACAAACTGAAAACTTTTTATTATTCCACTTTCCACATCATTTTAGCCGTGTCTCTAGCAGTGGCATACATGGGCCTCATTAGATTCGTTCTATTCTGACTAACAGGATCTAAACAAGACGTAAAATTTCTCATGATAAACAGGTAATAACAGTATTCTTGTAGTAATTCTTAAATATTTATCGCCTTTTTAAAGTCTCTGCTAGAATCTTCCATGAAGAGGCGACTCAATTTGTCTGTCAGTTAGAACTATTATTTTCACATTATTTTGATGATGTCTAAATCATTTTTTTTTATTCAGAAACTCAAGGTTTCACCCTAATTCGTCCTTTTCCTACATCGCAGCTATCGAAGGAGAAACTTCCCTCGCTAATGCAAACTTCCAATTCTGGACTCAAAATTAAGCTGATGACTTGCTCTTATTTCCGAAAGCTTTAAATTATTTATTTAAAAAAAAAAACGCATCCGCGGACAGCGGGATTCATTTTCTTTGTCTAACAGCTGAGACCCAAATGAAAGACAAAGCGGGTCCACTCTTACTCCCTACAGAAAATGGAAGAAAGGGGGGGGGGGGGGGGGTTAAGAAATTGGTTAGTCCAGCCACAAATAGTTTTCATTATATCTTTTTGTATAACTCCAGAGGCTAAAGCTCGCAAATGCAACTGAAGCAGTTATAAAACCAACTTTGTTTCTTGATATAATTTCACCATTTTCAAGAACCAAGGCGACGCCTATCACAGAGGAATAGAGAGCTTAAAGGTCACAGTGGTGGAAAGAACGGGAAATGTCAATAGGGAATCAGTCGTTGAGGCGTTTGATTGCTCGAACTCGGAGGTGGAGGGATGGCTGTTAAACTCAGACTCAACAAGTGATGAGAGAATCTGCAGCGAATTGCTACAATCATAATCCCATAAGATATCACAGTTACGTCTGTCAGTGTAAATCTGTAGAATTATTGAAGAGGACAGGTGATTGGAAGCAGCTGAGAAGAAAATATTCGAGGAGAATACATAATTATTCATATATTTTGAATGTTTTGACCAGGAAACAAAATAATTCCAATTGTTGTTTAACATCTGGAAGTAGAAAGGTGAATAACATAATAGAGACTTGTGGGATAAAAGTGTTTAAATTATTGTTAAGGCCTCAGAAAAAGGAGCACATGACCTGAAACACAATTGTTCGAAGTCTCCTCAGTCTCGCTCTCTCTTGAGTATTGCTCCTGTGTAAGACTCTGAGATAAACTTAGAGGACATTAAACAATAAAAAAATATGCAGTTCTACAACACATAATAAGGGACTCGGCGTGGGATGATTAAAAAAAAGAGAAATGCAGGAAAATTATTGACCAGCTTAGCATCTTCAGAATCCATTGTCCTAATGGATCGACTCAAAATGTTGACCTCTTATAATATATGACAGGGAATTCAAAGCAAATTGTACAATCGGTACATACCAGTAAACCACTGCTGCGACTCTCATTTTTTTTTTACTCTATCTCATTTTGAGAATGAGCTCTTGATTTAGTGTAAGTTATTTTGCTATTATAAGTGTATTAAGTCTCCATTTTTTTATACTTCCTTTTATTCATTTGGCAAAATCGTTACTTTGAAAAAATTATTTCTTGCAGTTACCAAAAGGCACAAGTCTCAAAAGAACTGTTTGTCTTCATAAATACCGAAATATGGAACAATGAAGATTCATTACTCTTACGTGAGAGGTTAAAAATGAAACTTTAATAACAGTAGAGCAAATATTTACACATTTCTATCAGTCAAAAATGTCCTCTTGTAAGATTCTTCAGACCTAAATGGTCTTTAAAAACTAATATGGTAGAAGCTGTTATAATAAGACTAAGACTAAGGCGAGGTTAAGAAGTTAAAATACTTCCCAGATGGGCTTTTGGTATATTCAAAGATACGACCTTTCACACTAATGGACTACAGAGGGGCAGTGAAGGATTCAGGTATGCTCAGCCGCATTACTAAAGCTTTGTGAGATAAACAGAAAATGATGGTCTTTCTATGCAATGAAAGGTTGGCTGTTTTTATTCTATGAAAGGAATGTTTGAAACATACTTAACCTTTACATACTAGAAAATTGGAAAATTCGCTACCATTAACATTTTAGAACATAATTATTTATCTTACTTCTTAGTGTTGTCTTAGCCTTTATTCAAAGTTTTAAAGATACAACCATAATTAAAACAAAACAATTTCCCCAGTCTGTGTCATGGAGCCCAAAGGCAAAGCGGTTTTGTATGAACACTAAGCTAAGGGTTCCAAAAATCCACACATACAAAAAAACTTTCTTTAAAGTAAGTCTGCGTAATTTTATTTGTTTACATGTAGCAAAGTCTAAGTTTAATCCAAATAGTCCACCAGTCCTTTTTTGCATTTTAGTTAAATATCATATCTTGGAAAAAAACCTAAATATCCTAGACGAAAATGCTTTCTCGTTTCGGATTAATATTAACTCAGTTCTAGTGTATTCAGAGTTGTTTTTTTTTTCACAAGAAAAAAATTAGCCCAGGAAACCGCATTTTAACAGTTTAATGTGCACGAAATATCACAGAAAAGTGCTTGTCAGTAAAGCCATTGTAAAACACTGTTGTGGAAACATTAATTTTTTTTCCTCCTATCAGCTTTGGTTGCATTGCACCTTCCCTTTATGAAACGGAGATCACATAAAAAGTACAAAAATAATTTTAGTCTTTAGTGTACAATGTATAAGTCCGTGACAACAATGATTGTTCTTCAAGCTTCAGTTAGCCCTATGCTGGTCATTTACTGTAAAGTAATGGTGATGACATTATAAATTAGTAATGATGAAAATGATAGTAACAATTATAGGAAAGGGAAGCAGGGTGATGCCCAGCACGATGATCCTGATAGGGAATATAGAGAATATAGAGCTGGTCGCGATGGTGTATGTGTTGCTTACGATGATAATGATATAATGTACTGCTGCTCCTGCTGCTTGTTACTGTTGATGTTTTTGATGATTTGATGATTATTTAACGATGCGAGCGACAAGAGCGGTAGCCATGAAAATAAAGATAATCTATCGACATAAAGGAGACGATCATTCAAAAGTGATAACTTCATTTTGTATCAGTTCTGGTTTTTTTCAGTTTTGTTTAAAAAAAAAAATAATAAAATGTTCCTTTACGAAGCGGATTAAATTAAGACCAATTCTCCACATTCTTCGCCCAGTGATGGCTGTGTTAGAAACACCCCAACCTCTATCTCTGTTTTGATAGAAATCGGTCCGCTAACCGCCCAGTTTAGATCCCATGCGGTAAATGGTATGGATCAGCTGTGAAGAAAAGGGGAACACATTCAGGTGCTTGAGGTTTCTATTCATCAAATCGGGTGAGCACTTTGAGTTAAAAGGGAGTTCTGGTCCGTTAGTGACTACAGCCCCAAGAAGAGATTCAAAGAAAAATGAAAAACAGTGGCTCGTGCGATTTCCATACTCTTTTAACCACTTGAGACGCTTGCTACGGTCAGCAGTAATGATAACACTAACCCATTGCTCAGCGATAGACCTAATGGGTTGTGTGTGACAGTTCCAAATCTCAGATGTGAACAATCATAGGAAGGGCAGACACGGCTTACTAACTTATATTTTCGTTCCTGCCTCACAAATTTACTTTTACACAACCTTGATTTCGTGTTTTTGCTCTCCTTCTTGAGTAAATGTAGCTTAAAACAACAATTAGAAAATCCCGGGCAGCTTTCAAATGCTGAATAAGTTGTGGAGAACAAATGATATCTCTCTGCGAACAAAGTTGAGAATTTTTAATCCGAATGTCAAATCTATCTTGTTGTATGGGCTATGAGACATGAAAGGCGTCCTTCAACTGTGTGAAGCTAATTCACGCTTTCATCAACAATGATGTGCGCAAGCTCCATAGAACAAGATGGGCAGACAAGGTCAGAAATGAAGAGGTTTGGAGAAGTTTAGAGCAGCGGGAGACTACATGGAACGTGGATGAGAATCAGGGCAGACGACGAGATCAGAAGTGGAAAGACATGAAGTGAAGAAACTGGCCCAGGGTAGGGAAAGGAGTAAATGATTTGTTAGTGGCCGATACACTGAGCCAGGGCGAGAAAAGCTATGATGATGATGATGATGATGATAATGATGATGATGATGATGATGATGATGATGATGATGATGATGATGATGATGATGATGATGATAAAGCTCTTCTCTATTTTCCTCTTCGTCGACACCTCTTCATTTTCTTCGTCCTAACTTTGATCCCTGGCTTTCTCGAATCCCTCACTCTTCGTCCATAAAGTTTTAACCTCCTTTCCTTCTTCATATCCCTCTTGTCATTTATACAATTTTTTAATCCATTATAATCTTTGATTACCCATCATTCAATTTTAATTGCCTGAATAAGATTGACTACGGTAAACAATAAAGAACTTCCAATCACCGACTGTTTGTAATAGAATTTAATGTTGTTCCTTCCGTTTAACTTCAGAGCAGATCCAGTGAGGCAATATTTAGTTTGGAGAGGTTGCCATGTTTCCAGAAAATACCGATGCATTAGGAAGGAATATAATTCCTTTGTTGCAGGTGTACCTGTCTTTTGGCATAAACGATTGCGATGTAGACAAAGAAAGGGCAAATCCGTGCACAAGCCACGAAGATATTGATTATTACACAATTACACAAAGCCAAACTCACATGTATGCCTCCAGATTCACTTAGAACCACGTCATATCCATCCTGAGCGGATGAGCATTAGAAAACACTTAAAAAAAAACCAAAACAAATAAAAATATTCAGATAAATTTCTCAGAGTTCCACCTTCTGCCCCTTACACTTAATATAAGTATAAAAAAGTTACAAATTCACTCGTACGTCCGAATAATCTTAAGAGTGTTGTTAGGATCATCAGCGCACATAAGCCCATGGTTCTTGCATGCCTTTATTACCGTAAGTGCGAATTCCTCTGTGCTCTATTTGACATGCTGATGAATGAAGCTTTCAGATGCATAAAGGGTTTGGTTATCACATCATTCCTCAGACTTGCCATGTAACCATATCAGCTGCATTGCATTAGCTCAGACGGAATAAATATGGCATTGCAACTGCAACATTATTGTTGTATACCTGTAAAAACTACCCCCGTTTCTAAATCATTCTTCAATGTATAGGTGGCTAGGGTTGTCTGTTTTGCAGCTACCCTTAGGCCATCGGATGTTGCCTCATTTAATGAATGAGAGAAAAGAAGTTTTATAAAAGAAAGAAAAAAAAAAAGAAACAGAGCAGCAAAAGAGATCTGTGCTGCACTTATAAATATACATTCCGTTCGTTAAAAAAACAATACAGAGATCAAGTATAGCTCAGATTTAGGAGTCTCAAAAAGTGAGAAATTTGTGCTTTCACGTTCTAAATTAAGACGCCGTTATTAGATTGGTCAATGAACTAGTATAAATGAATTTGGACCACCCAGATGCATTACTGTATGTAGCTAAAGAATTTAGAGATACTTAATGCTTCTGTGAATAAGATAACAATTTAATGCGGAGCGGAGCATTGCGCTCTATGGTGTGAGGGATAGGATTTTTTAAATGATTTCCGTATGGCAGCGGACAAACCTTGAACTCACACTTCACTCGGTATAAAATGTAGTAGGTTCCGGTACAAGTATGAACTATAGACTATCCTTCGCTGTTATCCTCTCAGTCTTTCTTAGGAACTTGTTACATAGCTTTTATTCTGGAGGGTTTACTGACAGGCTTTGAGGGTTTTGATAGAAAAGAAGTTTACATGTTTGGGGTTTCTGATCATGCTCCTTCTTTAGATAAATTGTATTTTGAAGCCGCAAAAAGGGAGATGTTGTGACTTCCCTTAACAATGCGTTGTTACAGCTTTTACACAATCTTCAACTAATCGTACCTCACAAAGAAAAGTGCCCCAAATATAAGTAGCAGATTTAATGAATCACAACAATTTTGCTTAGAATGAGAGTCATGAGTTTAACCTACTATTAATGCAACATTAGCGCTCGACAAAATGATGAAGCATGGTTCGTTATCTTCTCAAATTGTTTGGAACAAGGGACATCAAACTATTCTATATTTTTTTTGGCGTGCATTACAGGAATGTTAAGCCCAAAGGTGATAAATAATTACAACTTCATTGTAAACTCTAATCATGGAGACTGCCAGGTTGCTTTTAAACCTCCGGGCTGATTAGATACGATAATCCAAGCCCGGATTCGAACGAGGGCTTACGAATTCCGAATCCAACGCTCTCTCGTTTGATCAATCTGGCTCCTCCCGAAATCTTTCTCTATAACATTTGCAATTATTACGCCTTAGAAAAAAAGTACAAAAGAATTAAGGTTTATAAACAATTATGATCAGTAGCTGAAAAGGGCTTTATCTTGATTTTTATTTTGTAGAACATAGAATCTTAAAAGCCCACTAACGCCTAGAGTGTTTATTCGTCATCTTTTCCAAACAATCTAACTCTACATCTGTCAACAGTCAGTTCCTTCGCTCCTCGGTTCAAACTCTTCTCAGTAAAATGGTACTTACAGTGTACATATAGGTCAAACAAATGTTAAGATTGCGATTTTCGTCGATAATTCAGGAAAGATAAACGAAAACCTAGAGACTATGAAAAAATTCGATGGGACGAGATCGTCAGGTATTCGCATCTAATTCTAGAATCAACGCCCAGGATATCATGCGTTTCTAAGAACAACATCCTGTAGCCATTATCCCTGTTCTCACCTTTTCACGCCCGTCGCTTGTGTTTATTTACAATGCTGAGTGGCAGGAGAGGGCTATGTCAGGAGTATTTCCTGTTCCGTGCCTATATGTCCCATCCTCCCCTGACGCTCCGTGCTTTCTGCTTAGCTAGAAGAAAAAAGCAGCTATGAAACAGCTATTGCTGATTCTATCTTTTCCCGATTCCGCTTGTCCTTAACTCCGAGACACATACAGACTATGCTTTGTTCTTATTATTAGTCATTATTCTAACACTCATCTTCTTTTTGAAAGATTTGATACGAATGATGTAAATCCTAAAAATTGAACGCAAAGGTTTGGTGTTTATTCACTAAATGATAGATAAACCAAATATTTGATACCTTGATTGCGTTATATTTCTTTTACCACTATACCTCAAGAGCTTTCTTACTTTGTTAAACCGTTGTTTATTTGTTTCATACTCGAAGACATTTTTTTTTAAAGTTAAAACACATAGTTTGATAAGCAAATAAGAGTTTATACGAGAACCATCATGGATTGAAGTAAAAAAAAAAAAAAAATAGAAAGCGTGAAAAAGAAGCGTGATAATATTAAGATAAGCACTTATTGCAACTAGGCTGCGAACAAAAAATTCATTCAATTACCCAGCCGATTTCTTTGAAACTTCATGTTGTTGTTATAACCTGTTTTTAAATGATACAAATGTATTCGAATTGAACTTCTCACAAAATATGAAAAATGAAAAAAAAAATGAAAGGAAGAACAACAAAAAAGCAAAAAAAAAAAAAAAAAAAAGAAAAAGAGAAAACAAAACAAAACAAAACAAAAAACAGCATTTCGTCCGTTTATCCCTCTACTTTTTTTTGCTACAGCTCAAATGTTTCATTGAAATAAACGTCAAATACTTTGACACTCAACATTGGTTGGCACAGCACTGAACTTATACCAGGTTAAAACTCACCCAGCCAGTCTTAAGCCTGACGAGCTATTCACATCTCTATGACTGTAAAAGGTTAAAACAGCACTGCGTTTCATCAATGCTTTCATGTTTTAAGCTTAAAATTGCCCCTGCACTCTCTAGCGTACCATGTTAATAGTAACATTAGGAAGATATAAGTCAAATGGGAAAGGGAACAGTTTCATTTTTACGACATAAAGCAGCAACGATAGAATAATAGACGATCATAAAGAAAAAAAATATAAAAAGGAAACAAAATACAAAAAAAGCAAAAAGAGATAAAAAGGGCTGCAAAAAGAAGTTAATTTATGATAGAAAATAAAAAACAAACAAACCGAAAATGGCTTTTAACTGTTCTTTTTTCTTTATGCTCATTATGCATGAAGTTCATGGCGTTTCATAACTGATGACAAAATGTTAAACCACGGGATCCCTACATTGTCTGACACAAGCTTCAAAGATACAGTGCCTGTTATAATTATTCATAAGGCTGAACAACTGTTATTCAGAAAACAATGTTAAAATTATCAAAGATAATTAAAGTTACCGGTGATGGAAAGATCAGAACCCATTACATCCAACAAGCTCTTTTTAAATAAATGTTTAAAAAGTGTGATTTTCATGTGACTTCACTCACTCTTTATTGTGTTCCGTCCAGATCGATATTTTACTGAAATGCCCTCAGTCACAATATATCATGAGCTTTACCAACTGCAGTCACGCGAACAATATTATTCCACAGAAAGATCGTTCTGTCAAGACTACTAAATTTTAACATAAAACATAAAGTATTCAAAGTGATAAGTGTGGAATCAGGTGACATCAGAATGACACTCTTTGAGATCAGTGAAAAAAGTTACACCATATGGTTTCTATTAAAATCTTTCCCTGCATAAGACTCTGCCGCTACTCTCTTTTTCTCTCTCGCTCTGTCTCTGTCTGTCTTTGTTCCCCCCCCCCCTCTCTCTCTCTCTCTCTCTCTCTCTCTCTCTCTCTCTCTCTCTCTCTGTCTCTCTCTGTCTCTCTCTCTCTCTCTCTCTCTCTCTCTCTGTCTGTCTCTCCAAACCTCTACCTCTCTTTATTTTTATCTGTCCGTCTCTTTATTATTTGGTTTATGTACAAGTGTCTCAATCAATTTGTCTCTATGTCACAGACTCACTCACTTTCTCTATTTCTGTCTCTGTCTGTCTGTCTCACTCTTTATTTAATCCTAACATATTTTGATTGAAAAAGAAGCCGGTCGAGATTTTTTTCCTTTCATAGCATCATCCCATTATTAATCATTGCTTGAAAAGATACTGACATACTGATGACCAACAGACAGGTGCTTAGCCGAGAATGGAGCATTCGGTCATGGTCAACAATTTGTGGGGTAACGATTACAGCGTCCTCTGTGTTAATTACGTTCGGGTGTTCATTGTACTTCGGAATTGCGAAGATAATGGTGCCCGTCACTCTGTCCCTCTTCTCTTCTTGATCTCCACTCCTCTGTAATCTTCCGCTCTATGTCATTTTCTTTAACCTTTCCCATTCTCCTCTCTCTCCCTTTCTCATTCACGCTCTAACTTTCATCTTCTCTCTGTGTCTGTGTCTGTGTCTCTCTACAGCACTGTCTCTCAACATCTTTTAAGGTCTCTCGTTCCATTCCTTTTAAAAGGGTGTCTTCTCCTCTCCTCTCATCTTATTTGCTACCCTCTTCCCCTTTCCTTTACCCACACCTCCAACTCTTTCTCCCCGCGTGTATCATCATCGCATTCCAGGTCCACAGACCAGCAATAAAGCAGACAAGGCACTTAACAGACTGCACTAAAACAGACCCGCAGTCGACAGGGTTGAAGTGGGGACGCTGATAGCCTCGGCCCAGCGGGAGAGTCTGCTCCGCCTAATCTAAAAGAAGGGTTACCCTACTGTTAATGGGGGGAATTGGGATGGCAGAGGCGTAAACTTTATTTGAAAAATGACAGTCGTAGAAACATAACTTATTGGACTTCATGCCTTGTTGCAGGATTCCCAGTGGGAGGGAAGGTCACAAGAGATAAACAGAAAGAGGGAGGGAGAGAGAGACACAGAGAGAGAGATGGATGGATAGATAGAGAGAGAGAGGAAGGGGGGGGGGGAGGGACTGATTGAAAATAGATAAGTAGAGAACGGGAGAGAAGCACTGAGAGAAGGGGGTTTGACGGCATAAAAGAAAGGGCAAAGAGAAACAAGAACAAAAACTCTCTTTACCAACTGTTTTAAGAGTTCAAGAGACTGAAATAATTACTTTTTTCCTTCTTTGAACAAGTTGGGTGGTAACTTAATGTTCTATTTTTCATCTATCTTTAGGGTATAGGAATTTAAGAGGTAGTTAAGAATTAATGGGGGAAAAGACTTCAGGCGATGATAAGCATACGGAAGGGTGGAACCCTAAACATATTTCCTCACTTAATAAAGGTAGAACAAAGAAAAAAAAAAAAAAAGAGAAAAAAGAGGAAAAATACACACTGGCACGGCTTGATACAAGAGACTTTTAACCGGTGTTAATGATATCTTTCCTAAGATCAATGGAGCTAAATTCCAATGGGCGCCTTTCGTATTTCTGTCGCAGATAGCGATTGCTGTATCTCTCTCCACATAAATAATAGTGATAGGGAGAGATAACGCAATCAACCTATGCGTGACTCACACATGCCGTTTCTCTTGAATTGTGAGTGTCCGAAAATCAAGTAAACCTGCATTAACACAAACTGAGGCCAATGCAGCTCAGCCTTTAAACTAAGTGTTTTTCAAATAGTAAAACACTTTCAACAATGAAAAGAAAGTTGAGAGATAATTTTCCATGGGATTGGAGGCATTCCCATCTTTATTTGATAGCTTATTTTAATTGATGTTGAAGCTCTCAAACTGATACATAAAATGCGCATTTAGATCGACTTCAACTACCTGAAGGATGTGTCATCTAAGTAGAGAATATCCACGAAGGTTAAATAAAACACGGTATGATTACTGGTTTTTTAGATAGTACCTATCACATGTGTCTTTGAGTTTAATAAGAATTTAAAGAGATGAAGCACACAAAGTAAGATGGAAAAAAAAGGAAGATCACAAATAATATGCACAAAAAAAAAAAAAAAGAAGAAGAGATGAAATTAACCCATCAAAACGGTCTTTAAAAAAGTAGCTTGAGAGGAGGTAGGGAGCTACCCAGGTGCTGAGAAACAAGACGGCACCATCATCCCGTTCTGTTCATAAAACTTCTCGACGTTGAGTCTCTGCAATGAGTTGAGAGGTCGTTGCACAAGACAGCAAGAGGGGGCGGAGTCTGTAAGTTTGTTGTGCCCATGCTGGTAAAATAAATCTGTCTGTGGAAATAGCTGCTGGTGCAAAGTTCTTGTCTTCTTTCTGCAGCAAGAGTCTTCAGTGAGTCTTATGGTTAAGCAACAACACCTCAGAGATTAGTAAGCCATCTAGGGAGCTTCAGATCTGTTCCAGCTAAGAGCCACGCTGTCGTTTTTAAAAGGGGAAATTGACTGATTCTGTAATTTCCAAATTAATTTTAAGATCACACAATAAGACTTGAGATTCCCGCAAAAAAGTGCATAACGGTGCACTGCCTTTCGAAAATTCATACTTGCCCATTTACTTAAACCTGTATGATAATGAACAGTAAAAAAAGAGCTATAGTAGGTTTGGATTCTAGAAAATTAGCCAACTATTCCTGTTTGGTGAAAGAGTGTTCATGTGAGGCATTAACTTTCTTTGAACGCAACTCTTAATGACGGCAACTCATAGAGTCCAATCATCTCTATTCTCATTTTTTTGTGTGTGTCTTTCCATGTCCCTTATGAACTTTAAAACAAACTTTTTGTGTGGAAAAAAAAATACAGCAACCAAAAACTTCATAATAACTCTTACGTAATACAACTGTTTTAGGTAAATAACTATGAAATTGAAAATCAATATTTTGTACTCTCTTTAAAATTGAAACCATGTTTCGGTTTCCCATGCTTTCTCTGGGAGCGAGGCGTAGGAGTGCAAGTTCCCATCATTTTAAAATATCAAACCTGCCATTTCACCTTCACTTCAGCCTCACCTGTGGCTAGAAAAACATGAATGTTCTATTTTGATAACATTTAGGCAACTGTAAACACTTAGCGGTATTTGCACAATCATGCACTTTGGACATTTTAATCTATTTTGTTTTTCAAAGTTAAGAAAAAAAAAATAAAAAATTCAGATGCATTTTCTATAGAAATTTTTAAAAAACATTAATAGCATGAACATAATATATTTTGAGCTGCCCATGATTGGTCTTTGGATCGATTTTAAAGTAATATATGAATTCAGTACATCAATCATTGTGTAAGATTTATTAAAATGGGTCAAAAACCCAACAACAAAATCCCCCACAATTTTGAAGGAAAAAAATAAAATTTATATGTTAGTGAGATGTATGGATAAAAGCTATGTATATATAAAATTGTGCATTAGGGCAGTAATGTCTATGTAAAGGACTCTTTTAGCGCCTGCAGTATAAATGAAACACCAGAACGTGTTTCCCTGCCCTGCTCTCTTTACAAGGAAACCAGAAAACAAACATGGCTCTGCCAGGCTTCCCGGCTAAAAGACAGTCTATAAAATACAGCAGATTATTTATTAGAGTGACGGGACTAGCAATTTAATTTGTGAACAAAGAAGAAAGATAAAAAAATCTCTCTACATACAGGTTTTTTATTTAACTGAATGCAACGAAAGGCTTTTTATTATCACAACCCTGATTGGTTTTGTCCGGGCTTAGAAGATCAGTGCACACACTCATGCTTTTGAAGGAATGTCTCACCAAATTTCTTACAAGACTCTCTACTTTGCCAACAAGGCCATGAAAACAACCTTGGGTAGTTCCGCTATGTGGAGAGGATAATGTTTATTCGAACCAAAAAAGCAACTTAACAGAACGCGAGTCATGTGCTTGCATAATGTCGAGAGGTCCAAGACCAACTCTTGAAATGTGAAGTGTTATATTTTGCGCGGTTGAAGAGGTGTCTTACATGGAAACTTAACTCCTATGTGCGATTATGTCCAGCATACAGTTTTCTACCTTTATGGAAGAGTATCGAAGGCGCGATCATTTATATAACGAGCCGTAAACTTAAAAGGGGGAAGAATGTTGGTAAGAGGGAAATGAACAGAAGGTAAAAGGGAAGAGAAGAAGGAATAGTAAGAGAGAGAGAGAGAGAGAGAGAGAGAGAGAGAGAGAGAGAGAGAGAGAGAGAGAGAGAGAGAGAGAGAGAGAGAGAGAGGGAGTATGAAAAAATGCACTGGATAGGCGACCATGAGAGTATTTCGTTAAATTTGAAGCCTTTTTTTTAATTGAACAAATTTTTGTTTCAAAGCTAACAGCTATACTTTCTTTCACAGCTATTTTTGTTCTTTTTTTTCTCATGAAAAAAAAAAACAAACTTTCACTATGTAAAATTATAAAATATAACGTCTGGAATCAAAGAACTCAATTAAACTTTGCAACAGAATATTTTAACTCAGAAGATACAGTCACATCTTGTTTATGATTAGAGAGATTGATGAGGTACTCATAAAGTTGAATAAAAGTAATTAAATGAAAAAAAAAATTAGATGACGAACTAATATATCGAATAGATACATTTTTCTAAGAACTGCTCTATGTACTAGACGTTTGAGATAAAATAATTGAAATTACTGAAACATATTTAAAAGTATGTGCATCACTTGTTTTACGCAATGAGAAATGGATTTGATATTATTTGCTGTTGGACCTCTGGCAATATCATAAGATTGTTAGAGAGGGATTATTCGTAGATTTAAGTGAGGAAAAACATTCAAAATCAGTAAAAAAAAAAAATAAGTAAAATGAGCAGTTTCGCAGATTAAACTTCTTTCCTGCATTTATCTCGATATTTTTATCATCTTGTCTTGTCATTTTTTTCCTTAAGTGCTAACTAAAATTTTATATTTTGCTAGTTTAAAACAAAGAAGTTTGATTGCGGTAACTACAGAGACCATGTTACAAGATTAATGTTAGCTTTTTCGTATCGTAGTCATCGAAATGAGAGACCAGAATCATAATCAGAAATAGAAACTGATAAAAATAAAAAAGCAATTTTACTGCTACAATTGTGATCTTTTAGTCGACAGGCGAGTGAGAAAAAAAAATTTTCATATCCTATTTCGTAACAAGCCTTATTAAGAAGTCTGTCTAAACCATTAAGTCCAGTTACAATCAGACGGACTGCATAGTCATGCATAACCATCTCAGATTTAATGTCTCATCAAGCTGCTCACCTGAGAGAGGTCCAGATCATTTAGCGGCAAACACTGCTCCTCCACTCTCTCCACAGCCCCCGTGACTTTGCCCTCTCTTTCGGCCTGTTGTGCCAGATATAGGTCAAGGACGGGTATACCACGTGACTTGACGTCAGCCTCGGTAAGAGAATTGACCATCAACATCACCCATACAGGCCTCTTTCGTCGCCAGTTTCCTAGAGGAGAACAAACGAGAAAGCTGATGTGAAAGTTTCGAAATGAACATGGTTATAATATTTTCCTCTGCCCTTTTACGATGATCAGCATATCAAATGTCAATACCACACAGCTTTCTAATTGTTTTCCTTCCCTTTCCCTAATACGCAAACCTATTAATTGACCTATACATCTACCCATCTACATTTACATATTTGTTTATCTGCCTTGATGGCTGGGTACCTATTGTTTATTTATTTATCGATCTATACACACACATAAATTATATGTGTGTGGGTGTATATATATATATATATATATATATATATATATATATATATATATATACATATAGATAATATCTGTCTATCTATGTATTTGTGTTTGGGATTGATAACAGCATTAGCTTAAGGAGCTTTGATGACAAAATAAATAATAACCCACCTATTCCGACATGATGTCATGACTAGAGCTATTGTGGCTGTAGAAAATTAGCACGAGCTGAGATTTTTTACATTCGCGTTCAGAGGAAGAATTGCGAATTTTCGAAATTAAAGCACCATCACTGAAACTACCGGAAAGAGATATTTTCACACAGTGTCCAAAAAGAAAATAATAAACCCGTTCGGTACGCTTGAATATCAACAACATCCACCCGCGTCCACTGTCCATCGGCATCTGAACAGACAACTTTTCATAATCTTTCTGCCAATCTATCTATCTCTATGTATTTAACTATCTTTTTGCCCATTATCTACCATGAAATGCGAAACTAAAGTCAGAAATATTCTAGACTAAACGGGTCACAAAAAAAAATCAATCTCTTGAGGAAAGTACAGAGACACCAACTGCACTCGAAATATGCGTGTACTTGGCCGCGGACAATAAATTCAGTAAGATTTAATGAACACTTTGACCATTGTACCAATATAAAATCTACATCACCTATCTATCAACCACCTAAGTACCCTGTGTATTTATCGACCTATATTATATCTATTCATTTATCTGTAAACAATCTATCAATCTGTCTATCTTTCTATCTATCTATATATCTATCAATTTATCTGTCTATCCATGGTGCATTGGTACATGATATCTCAGTAAAGAAAATCACACTGTATTTCTGTCACATAAATTTTGACTTCCTAATTGATTCTCACTGAAAAGAACACGTCCAGGCATTTTTAAAGTTGTGAAATGGTCGCTGCAAAAGAATCACGTAAATTAAGGATTTAGTCTCTAATTTGAAAAGATAAATAAAATGCTCAAAATATCAGACTACAATTTCAATGTTTCGAGGTAGAAAGTGCGCATAATGTATCAATATCTTAAGATACCGTTTAGGAGATTCAGTAGAACAGTGGCAAGCTGTATGCATTGTTTTTCTAAAATTTCTATCGACTTCCAATTATTTCGAATAACTTTTTAACTTATGTTTATTTTATATAGTTGGGTCTATCTGAACTATGTTATCAGTAGTTTTCATAGGAAAAAGATCCTCAAATTGAGTTTTGAAATAATTATTTTAGAACACCCTGTCCTTCAGAAACAAAGCCCGCCTCACCTGCTATTGCATTAAACAGGTAGTCGGCGAAGAGACCTTTCTTCTTTTGCTCCTCGCTCATCCAGTCGGTCATCCTAGTGCGCACGTAGGCCAGGTGCCTCTGAAGACGGCTGTAGAGATCCTTGGGCAGAACGTCCGCCAGAGTCTGGCCTGAGTTGATAATAAAACACCATCGCTAGAATCAATATATTGATAAGTAAGAGTAGATAGCTCATTTCATAGACTCCAAAAATCTATTTTTATTTTTACACCATAATGATCAGGACGGATTGAATGTTTAGTAAGATAGCATGAAAAAAAAATGGAAGTATTTGGGGTGAATACGCCAGAAAACCTTATACGATGAATGAAAGAGCGTATCGTTGCACTGTCGATTTTTTAGTCATTTACTCTACTCGTTTTTATACAGTGTATAATGCAGAAAATATTTAAACACTTTACTGCTGACAGTGCCAACAATCAATCAAGAAAAAGCTAAACATGGAATAATCCTTTGTTAAAAAACTAGCAGTAGGAGCTTAAGTTGGGCCTGTTTAGTTTGAAATTGACATTCTGCGCTACAAAAGACGTTCCTAGAAAGACTTAAATTATTTGTTTATAAAAAAGTTGATACAGTACTACATAGTGCTGAACGAAAGGCGTGCTGTGTTTCTCCTGTAGTAACACTTCTCTCACCGTGAGGTAGAATCTGGCATTCGGCCAGCGCTGTGAGCGTGTACGGGTTGGTGAGGTCCAGCTCAAAGATGGCGCTGTCACTGTCGGAGAAGGCAGTCTTGCTGTTCTCCGGGATGTACTCCCACACGCGGTCGTAAGGGACATGGATGGTGCCGAACAGGTACGCCGGGGGCGACCGCTTGATGGTCCACAAGAACGAGTTGAGACCTCTTTCCTGGGGAGCGACAGGATTTAGTGATTTAATTGACCTCAAGAGAAACAGGGAAACACACAACACTAAGGACAGAAACCTCGAACCTTCATGCTCAATAACTAGGTTAACTTTGTATATTCGTTTACACAGTGGTAAAAAAAGGTAAAAAAAAACACCAACCAAACAAAAAAACAAACAAACAAAAAAAACATGAATCAAAAATGAAACATGGTGTAAAACTTCTTTTTACTTGAAATAAAAGGAAGTATATGATAGTAAAAAAACCCACTAAGACACAAAGAAAACCTCAAAAAAATAAAAAAACAAAACAAAACATAAACAACAACCCAACAACAAACAAACAAACAAAAAAATCAACGAAAAGCACAATATTAACACCTGGGAAATATCCCCCGAAATTCGTTGATAAAGAATAAATCGTCTATACAAATCCGCCAAAGTCTTGTTTCCTAATTGTGAAACAAAAATGGAACACAGCTTCAGTCTGCTGCAAGGAGACTTAAAGGCTTTTTTCCCTCTTAAAATCGCTACCATTTCAATTATTTCATAGCTGGTAAATTATTGAAAGGAAAATAAATTATGTTAACAGCGTGCAGAAATGACCGACAAGCCATTATGGACGTCCCAATTTAGAATTCCCAAGGCAAAAGAGTATCAGGAATAGACAAAAGTATGTTTCAATGATAGGAAAAAGAATATGGGTAAATAACAACAAACTAATACTAAAAAAATATGAATAGCCATTTTGCAAAAAGAACAATGTAATGAGACTGACTGATATATTGCGCGTCATAAAGATTAACCTGGTATGGTCAAAAGAGAAAAGAAAAGACAGAAAGCGATAGGGTGCAAAAACAGAGAGATAGAGAAGAAATAGAGAGAGAGAGAGAGAGAGAGAGAGAGAGAGAGAGAGAGAGAGAGAGAGAGAGAGAGAGAGAGAGAGAGAGAGAGAGAGAGAGAGAGAGAGAGAGAGAGAGAGGGAGGGAGGGAGGGAAGGAAGGATTGAAAAGTGAATAGAGAGATATTAGATTGACAGACGCTTAACAGACAGCGGGAAGTAAAATATAGCATAAAAGAAGGAAGAACCCATAAATCTATACAAAGAGAGAGACTGTGCGGAAGCAATTGAAATATACTGTCATAGACAATTGTTTTCCTTATCAATAAAAATAATGTATAGAGCAATTTTGGAAAAGAAAATAATTATCAAAGTATTTTCAAACGAATACTCAAATAAAAACTCCCTTGAAATAAGTAAATTAGAATTTACTTCATTTGTTCAAAACGCAAAAGGGAAAATAAATTTCGTTCGAATCTCGAACAGGCCGTTTGGCCCCTGTTTGGGGAGTTTTAAATTAAAAATAAAGAGAATGAATAATACACGGTCTAAATAGTAGAGAAGCAATGATATGCCACAGAATAGTGGTGGTTATAACAGTGCTGCTGATCCTCACAGTCACAAGTGAGTTTTGATAAAGAGGATGAAGATAATGATGAGGTCAATAATAATGACGTTGATGATACTGATAATTATGATAATGAAAATAGTTTATTGTAGAGAGACAGAGAAAGAGAGAGAGAGAGAGAGAGAGAGAGAGAGAGAGAGAGAGGGAAAGAGCGAGAGAGAAAGAGAGAGACAGAATGATAGAGAGAGAGAGAGAAGGAGAGGGAGAACGAAGATGGATAGATATACCGCCAATGAGAATCTTAAAAATAGTTAGATAAGAAAATTATTGAAAATTTTGAATTTGAAACAACTGAACAACATATCAAAAGAAAGCGAATCCCGTTCATGGCGATAAATTAAGCAGACAAGAAGAAAATATCGTACACTCACGGGACAAGAAAAGTAAGCACTGAGGAAGAACACCAGGTGGCCATTTATATGGCTGATAATCCCACTGCTGCGACTCAAACGTTACTCAAATTTCTAAAGGTGATAATTATGACAATTCGAAAAAAAATTATTTAGAACTCCCAGGGGCGTTGTGTATATGTATAATCGATACAGTTAGTGGCTATAAATAGACAAAGTTTTTCTTCTTTTTTTTTTTAACGCATGCAAATAGACTTTGCTTTTTCTAAAACGGTGGAATGAGGGATATATGAGAACTACATATTTTTGGCCGCAACGTTTTAAACAAGTTAATGAAAGTTTTTGTTGCGATAATTAATTTTACTGTAATCGACAGAGCAGGATTTAAGAACAATTTTTCTATAAGTGAATAATACCAAGAACGCTGTATTCTCAACACAGCAGTTGCTTGACGGAAAACAAACAAAATAAATTGATTACCGGAAATTAGCCACTGGGTCAATCCAGTACCAGTGTTAAGTCTTTTTATTATGATAGAAATAAGAAATCATTTTTTAGAGAGGGGTGTAAACAAGGAAAAAAAACCCAAACATTTTTTTAGAAATGGAAACTTATGAAAACACTTATCTTTCAAAGTCCAGAGCACATTTTGACAAGGAAAATGTAAACAAATCCATTAAAGAATAAGATTACGTTAGACATTTATATTTTTGAACATAGTGCGTTCAACTCAAGGACAACTAATGTACGCTAGATGTGAAGGTTACATTCATAGCTCTGTAAGACTTACAAATTATCACTTTGTGGATTACCTACTATCTACCAGTCTTTGTCACTACAATTTTAGTCGCGTTTCCTGCAATTTTATGTCAGCTGTAATTGCTTTAAATCATGGGAAACCAAACCACCAGAAAGTATCATTAGTAAATTACGTTGATATTCCCCACTTAATGGATCTATCTTTGATAGCACTTAGCTTTTGTGATTATCTGATAATCAGAGCATGAAGATACTCTTTTTATTATTTATATTCTTTAATATTCAGCTCAATCTCCAAAATGTTTGCTATAAGTGAGTCTAATTCTTCTCAAACCTTTAGCGTGATTTCACAAAAAGAAAATTTTATGTCAATATATGGATTGATTTTGCTGATTTTGAAACCTTTCCCTCGAAAAAAAACAACAACCCAACTTTAATACATTCTCGCATTGGCAGAAATAATTCTAAAATTTTAAAGATCTACCGGGATAATGTCTCTCGCAGACATTTATCATGTTCATGGTGGGACCAACTTCATCATAAAATGATAACGAGTATTTGAAGCATCCTCAAAACGCTCTCTATCGTTATCCTCATTGTTTCCACTTTCATTGTAACAAATTTTTTAGTCAACTAAGTGATATTTTTTATCATCGTTTTAAATGTACAACGCTTTTATAGGAAGCAAAGGTAATTTTAAATCATGCTCTTGTCATTGCCATCCCAAACATTACAAAAAGATGATTTTCCACTATCACAGAGAGCGTTCAATAATTTAAAACCACTACAAGTAACTGTGTTTCAAGAGATATCGAAATTGTTATTACAAGAAGATATACAGTAGTTAAGATCGATAGCTTGGCTTGAAATATAGCTGTCTAAAGCATAGAGTGTGTACCAAACAAGAGATACGAAGATTGGGTTGTCTTGTGTGGACAATGGAATAACTTATTAGCTGCTGCATGAAAAGAAGGCCAGTCATGAGATAAGAACAGGCAAAATCATTGTGGTTCAGGCGTAGATCTAAATCTATAGACAGGCTGCACGCCGGAGGGGAAGTCAGTTGGCGAGATTTATGAAGTAAATATGACTATAATTGACCCACAAGTCACACTGATAAGAGAAGTGTGGTGTCTCAGTCGTGGCCCTAGTGATAAATCTCCGAACATTTACCCTCTTACACAAAAGGCAACGCTGGAGTGCCAGACAATCATCCTTCAGTTTACTCAAGATCTTTAGAATTTACGTCCCCTCCCTCCCTCCAATCTCTCTCTCTCTCTCTCTCTCTCTCTCTCTCTCTCTCGCTTTCTCTCGCTCTCACTCCTTCTCTTTTCTCTCTCTAACCCTTAAAAGTAGTGTTGAGCCAAAGCAAACAACTAATATCCCCTACACCAGCTATCGCAATTGACTTTGTGCTCCTGATATTATTTATCGTAGCGGCCTGCTATGGTTGGATTTCGGAATTCGATACCCTTAAGTTAAGTTGTTTCAGGTTGGCGTTTATGGAAAAAATGGTCGAAAATGGTAGAGAAAGAGTTTTACCAATAACCGAATAGAAAGGTATGGGGAAAAACATACCCATAATTTTGTAGGTGCATCCAAACGTAACTGCACCATCATCAGCTGAAGTGAAGCAAAGTTACATTAAAGAGGAAAGTGTTATAGAAGGGTATTGCGCAAAAAAATAAAAATAATAATAATAATAATTATGATGATGATGATGATGATGATGATGATACTACTACTAATAGTAGTAGTAGTAGCAGTAATAGTAGTAGTAGTAGTAGTAGTAGTAGTAGTAGTAGTAGTACAACTACTACTACTACTACTACTACTATTACTACTACTACTACTACTACTAGTACAACAATAACTACTACTACTACTACTACTACTACTACTACTACTACTACTACTACTACTACTACTACTACTACTACTACTACTACTACTACTACTACTACTACTACTACTACTACTACTGCTCAAAATAATAATAATAATAATAATAATAATAATAATAATAATAATAATAATAATAATAATAATAATAATAATAATAATAATAATAATAATAATAATAATAATAATAATAATAATAATAATAATAATAATAATAATAATAATAATAATAATAATAATAATAATAATTACTTTATTATTTATTTTATTATTTTATTAGTATTATAATGAGTATCGAGTGATGAATAAACACCGAGTCTTGATATTGATGTTCGCACTTGAATAGTAAAATAGTTTTCTTTTACTTCTTATTTGTGTGAAACAAGGTCGCTATTACATCCAAAGTATTTGCTAAATAAGCAAATTTAATTTGAATAAAAGACATAAATGAAAAAAACATACTGGCCCAAATCTCTACAAGCTTGGCAGACTCAAGTGATTGTCAACACCATACTTGCACGACTTTCCATGTTGATAAGGACTAAATATTCTTTTTATTATCTAAAATAAAACACAAACAAACAAATGTAACAATATTGTTCATCGTCCTTTTTGTCTGCTCCCTTATTATAAATATTGAATAATATTCGATACCCAAATCTCAAATTTATAGTCCAGAAACTTTTGATAATAACAATACTTGTGCAACTCCTATAATATATAAGTTAAAAACGGACATGATTGTGCATTTTGCATTGTCTTTTATGTATGCGTTAGTGCGAACGTCCAGTAACTATTGCTGTAACCCAGTGAATAAAAAGAAGTGAGAGGATTCATGGGAAGAATGATAGACACAGAAATAGAGAGTGGAAAACAGGGACAATTTGAAACAACACTAAAGCGTAGTGGCCACATGTGAGTTTAATCTTATAATAAATAGATAGAACGGTAGCTGGATTGATAGATAAATAGGAAGACAGATAGATAGATTGATAGATAATAGGCAAATAGACAAAAAAGTAGACAGATATATAGAGATAGATTGATAGATAAATAGGAAGATAAATAGATATATAGATAGATTGATAGAAAGATAGGAATTTTACAAAGTGATGGATGACAGAAAAAGATATTAGTGTAGTAACAGCAGGCAAAGGGGATAACAAAGAGAAAACAAAACGACCGAGATACAGTTTAAAGGTCAGTGTATGGATAAAACCTAGAACCCGATTGAATTTGTCATGATTTTCTCTTGATCTAAGTTCTGTAAACATTATTATGAAAAGTAACATACCATAACCTGTAGCCAGATTTCCTCTCTGATACTCTCTTCTTCGACTCCATTCCCCCCTCTCCCATACCTTCTCGCTTGAATCATGGCTGTAGAAATTTTTCGTTTGCCCAGTACCAGCTGCAAGAAACCTTTGTGGTCACCCTCCACTAGGGCAAATTGCCCAGTCTCAGAATTCATTCAAGGGTCCATCAAGAGCGTTTTTCGTGCTATGGCTTACTGGGCTACTTCCATTCCTCTAGGGCATTCGTAATAGAAGATCAACAATCTTGGTCTAAACCATTCTTAAAGTAATGTAGCTCATGTCTCCTCCCTTCCCCCTATCCTTTCTTTCTTTTTTTTTAATTTTATTTTTTTCCTTTCCTACCTTTCTTTCTTTATATCATTGTTTCTCTCTCCTCTTCACATTTACACACCTAAATATCACAGATTCGATTTTTTCCCATGATTTATATAAATATGGAAACTCAAATGACTCAAATTTAAAATTAAATGATTTTTTCATGAGGAAATCCAACAATCAACAAAAAATTAAAAGAAAAACTTTACAGATAATGGCGTAGCATATCATAAATTTTAAGAGTGAAAGCTGGAAAAGCTGTAATTTTATCACTTTTTAAAATCTTTTACTACTGAAAAAGGAGGATAAAAAAGAGGGAAAAAAATAGGAGGAGGATAAATTTTAATTATAAAAGTTTGGTAAAAGAGATGAAAAGGCCGAAAAAAAGAAAAAAAAACTTGTATCTCGCAAGAGCAAATTATAATACCAAATGTCGAATTATCTTTTACTTTTTTAAAATCTTCTTTCAAAGACATAAATCAAGAGAGTTTTCCATCCATAATACCAAATTCAACATCTATTTTGTGTAACAAAAAAAAAACAAACCAAAGCTGGCTTTAAAACTATGTGAATTTTTTTTTTCAGTCATAACACCCCTTTTTTTTCTTTGTTGATAGGGAAACCAGCATATCATCCGCAATGCACGCTCTATTGAATCATTTTCTGGATACTGAACGAAATCCCATTTACGACTCTTCGAGACTAAGCGGACATCAACCAATTTATATACTGAACAAAACGAAACACTCAGGATTGGTGGGAGAATATTTGAGTTTTAGGGCTCTTAACCTCATTGAATAAACAGTCAATGACTTGTCCCTCCCGTCTGTATTTGGCCCATTGAAGATTTTGACGCGAAGTGACAAAACTAACGCCGACCAATCATCATAAAAGCTCAAAAGATTTTCTGGAGGATCTTTGTATTAGGAATTGATTGTAGGGTGTAAAATAGTTCAAGAGAGAAATTTCTTTTTACAAAGGCTCCGTAAGTAAACTTCTCAAGTGTCCAACAGGTTCAAAAAGTGCAGCTGGGGCGAGAGCAGGAAAGTTTAGAGAGAGAAAGACAGATAGATAAATAAAGAGAGAGAAAGAGGGCGAGAAAAAAGGAGAAACAGACAGCAGAAAAAGAGACTGAGAGAGAAATTATAATGGTCAATAGCTGGGGAATTAGGTCTGTAAAAAGAGAGAGAAAGAGAGGAAGAGCCGGAGAGAAAGAGAATGGGGGATGCAAATGGTGCAAGAAACAAAATGCAGAGACTGGAGAGAAGAAAAGGGTAAATAAAGAGACTGAGAATAAGACAAAGAAAAAATAGAAAGCGAGAGCAAAATAATGAGAAAGAGCTAGAGAGCGACAGACAAACAAAGAGACGGACACCTTGAGGGAGAGAAAGAAACAGAGAGAGAGAGAGAGAGAGAGAGAGAGAGAGAGAGAGAGAGAGAGAGAGAGAGAGAGAGAGAGAGAGAGAGAGAGAGAGAGAGAGAGAGTCATGCAGACAAGAAATTAATAAATTTAGAGTTATAAAATGAATTCAGTCATATAGAAAATACATTTCCGATGTTATGTTACATGTGTAAATTACTGATCTCCAACTATCATCTCATTCTTATTGTATGGATTAATTGCCTCTCAGTCACCCATCGAACAATACAATATTTCAACACGTTGGAGGAAAACAAGAGCTGTCATCCGCCTTCAAAGAGCCTATATGTTGGAGGAAATTTCGATCAGGCACTTGACCAAGATAATAATAATTATATTTCAAAATGCTTTTGTAAAAAAAATTCTGTTCTCTTCATCACAGCCCCGCGATTCTGAGAACAATGGAATTACTCAGGTGTCTGACATAGGGAGTGTTCAAGTGTGAGTTACCTTGCCGAGACTTCAGTCAAACGAGACAGAAATGAGAGGATCGCAGGGGCGGGTCAAACTCCGTATTTTTATATTTAAACAAAACCGGATTCGGTCGAGCACTCGCATTGGATACCCGTGACTATTCGAATAAATTGAGAGTAGGAGTGGGAATCGAAAATTTGGGTGTCTCAACTTACGACCAATCAGTTGGTTAAAATACAAAGTGAGACACTATTTTAGTAGAACTCTAAAACATTCTTTAAAAGATCATGTAAGAATAAGAGGTAAAAACAAGAGTAACTTTGTGAGAAATATGTGTCCTGAATAATACCTGATTGTTTTGAAAACTGCTATGCATTAATCCAAATTTCAGAATCGACTTTGAAAATTAATTTCCCTGACAAAGCTGAACACTCTAATTATCAAGCGAATGCCGACGTCCAGACATCTGGTTGAAAACTCTGAATTGCTCATATAATTATCTAAATAAACTTACAATCATGAAAAAAAATTTTTTTTTTTAAAGTCAAAGCCTAAACTGGTTGTCAATGATTTTTTTTTCAAATTCAGCAAAGTCACTGAAATGGACTATGTTGCCTTAAATAATCATAGTCTTTTTTAACTTTACTTTTTTTTATTCCTCTTTCCTGTAATTTATAGCATTTCACTTTACTTCATGCCAATGTCTCTCATTTTAATTAATTTTCCTCATTTTTACGAACTTTTTCCCAGAAATGGATAACTTTGAATCGCGTTCACTCCCACCTCATCACCGTGTGCGTGCCCCTCATTTCGCAAAGACTTATCTCGTATGCGCACCACGTCGTGGTATTTCCTTCAACACACTATTAGAAAATTAAAAAGAAAAAAGAAAGAAAAGCTTGAAACTGGATACCATATAGCTTGTGAAGCAACTGATTCCACCTATCAGTCAAATTTAGAGACGATATGAAGAGACAAAGAGATATCATCGACCATCCGAGATAAATAAAAACAATTACAATAGTTGTTTAAGTTGTATGTTAGTTCTTGACAAAGAAAATCTCTCTATCCCTTTCGTCTTATTTTTTAAAATCTCTATCTGTGTCTTCTCTCAATCTCGCTTTCTTTTTGCGTGAACTAACCTTTTGTATGTCTGCTCAGAGGTAATTTTCTGCTTATTAGCAACACGTAACTAGTACTCATAAGTGAATGCACTGAGCTACTGATAACTTCAAAGGCGTTCCTCTATTCACTCTGCACATTTTTCAAATAAAGAGCTAATTGCACTGAACTTCATTAGCGTGAGTGAAACAGCAGAATAAAAATTAGTACATAAAAGAAAATCTGATTCATTAATTATTTCCGATCGTCCAATTAAAAAAAAAGAAAAAGAGAAAAACTGGATTTCGACGGTAAAGAAATGAAAATTATGAACCGATACTCGAAGATACATAATCGCTATTCGAGGCTACTCGATTCTTTATTCGAATCGCCAAAGTATTTCATGAGTGGCAGAATTGGCGCGTAAGCCCCACGAAGCACAACAAAGCAGCTTTGAAATCTATTGACTTTAGTGATTATGAGGCGAAAATTTAGTAGTCGATTGAACGCATAAATTTTGTATGGCGAATTTAAATGCTAACCTGAGCAAAGGGCGTGGCCTCGCTCAAAAGATCCCAATCTTCCTTCACCATCAAAACCCGTTGACATGTAAAAGGCGGACCCAAGCCATTGAAAAAAAGCAAGGAATAGGGAAAGCAAGTTTTCAAAAAGAAAACGAAAAGTGGCGAAGGACTGCGGGCTGAGCAGAACGAGAGATTCGAGATGTTATGCGGAACGAAAGCTAAGGCTAGGCAAACCAAGATTTTCACCGCTTGACCAGTGGATAAGATTGCTGAGATAAAAGAAAAGGGGGACTTAATGATAAGTTTTATAGGCATATATAGATAGATAGATAAGTAGACAGATAGACAGGTAATCGATGTATGTATAATTTTTTGTATATATATTATATATATATGTGTATTTATATAAATATATATATATATATATATATATATATATATATATATATATATATATATATAGAGAGAGAGAGAGAGAGATAGATAGATAGATAGATAGATAGATAGATAGATAGTTAGGTAGACAGATAAAGTGATAGGGACTACTCAACTCCTGCCAAGTTTTAGAACAGCCCGGGCTGCTTAAATGAAATCCGACCGAGCCACTCCCTCATCATAATATTGAATGTTTAACTGCAAGACAACCTGCTACAATGAATAATTTATGGTTTGAATCCTGCACATTTTTAACGTAATAAAAAATTTCTGCTATTTTCTAAGACTACTTATTAATCCCATCCCTGAATAGTTCTTTGTTTGTAATTCGGTCACTTCTTCCTTCCTATCACCCTCTCTCTCTCTCTCTCTCTCTCTCTCTCTCTCTCTCTCTCTCTCTCTCTTCTCTATCTCACCTTTCCTGTATGGGCAGATCTTTATCTTTATTAATTTTGTCCTGTGCGCTTTAATTACATTAAATATAATTCACATGGTTTTATTATTTTAAAATAAAACATGATTTGAAATGACGATCTTTCAATTGAAGCCTCTCTTACCCATTCAAACCTCTATCCTGATATATTCCGATTTCCCAATGACAAATAATAATGATCACTACTGAAATTGAAGTAAAATGTATGGAACAAAAAAATTCAATAATTGTCATAGCTTTAAGAAGAAAGAATACTCAAAAATGTATTCATTATATAAAAATTCAATAGTTGTAATAGCTTTAAGAAGAAAGAATACTCAAAGTTGTATATAAAAAAACCCACCAAAGTGATAACCAAACTAAAAAAACCCAAAACAAAACAACAACAAAACAAAACAACAACAACAACAACAACAACAACAACAACAACAACAACAACAAAAACACATTCAACAACCGAACAACGAACAGTCAAACTTGCCTCCTAAAGACTTGGCAGATCAAAGACTCTCAACTAAAAGAAAGGTACATATTGCCCAACAACAACAACAGCACAACAACAACAACAACAACAACAACAACAACAACAACAACAACAACAACAACAACAACAACAACAACACAACCGAACAACCTAAAGACTTGGGAGATCAAAGACTCTCAACTAAAAGAAAGGTACATATTGCCCAACAACAAACTGGCTAGTAGCCAAACCAGGACTGCCCAGTCTTGGTCTACACGGCTTCACGCCCGCCTATTGGCTCTAAAACCTCAAGCTTTTCGGAGTCCCACACTGTGTGACATCTCGGACAGGCACAAGGTTAGCACTTGTTAATTATAGGGCTGTCACAGAGCCCAACTGCCATGCCTTGCAGTTGCTGTAGTCGACCTCTTAATGGATTTAGGGTGCAGAGCGTTATTTTTTGCAACTGTTATTTTCCTTTTTAAAATTTCGCCTTAGATAGCATTCAAATTTCACGTTTCCTGAGAGTAACCATAGTTCTTTATTGCGGATTATGATAGAGTACAAAAATAATTTTCATGATCGAAGAGGGCGATTTAATTGCACTTCGGTGTCTTCTCTCTCTCTCTCTCTCTCTCTCTCTCTCTCTCTCTCTCTCTCTCTCTCTCTCTCTCTCTCTCTCTCTCTCTCTCTCTATCTCTCTCTCTCTCTCTGTCTCTATCTATCTCTCTCTCTCTCTCTCTCTCTCTCTCTCTCTCTCTCTCTCTCTCTCTCTCTCTCTCTCTCTCTCTCTCTCTCTCTCTTCTGTAGGTGTGCACTTTATATCTCCTTTCCCTTGCACTTCCATCAAATTAATTGTACCTACGTTTTTTTTATTCAGAATGATATTAAGAACTTTGAAGTATCCTTCTCATTCAAGCCTCTATTCTTGATAAATTCAAATTTCCCAGTATTAAAAAATAATGCTCCCTCTTTGTAGTTAACTGAAATTGTAATCCAATTTTTCAAAGAAAAAAAAATCTTTCTTGTAATAGCAAGTACGGAGACTTAAAACTATTTTATTGAAATAATTAAGGAGGAAAAAAACAAAACAAAACAAAACCAAGCACACACACAAACAAAACAAAACAAATAAAGAAAAAAGAAAAAAAACAACAACAGAAACTAATACAAGAATGAAAACAAAAACGTGCCTAATTTCATCATTGATTAAGTTATTTAAATTTGTTTTACGAATTAAAAAAACAAAACAAAAAAAACTTCATTGTTTCATTCAAACTTTTTTGGAGACGCTTCAGCAAGTTTGTACTTAAATTTCAGCTACCTTTTATGCCGACCAATACTTCAGCTGCAATCAGCAATAGATACACTGGTCACGTATCGCTGGTAATCATATTCATTTAGAATCACGCATTCTCTACCATGGTCGGAATAAAAAAGATAAATTTCTTACCATATTCGAGAAACTATAATTGCCAAATTAAGACTAAAAAGAAGAAGAATGTACTGAGCCTGAGCCTCTGTTTCTCCATGACAAATCTCGAAACATCAAGAAATTGGCTTTGTTCTTTGTAAGCGTTTCGCTCTTACCTTAAAGTTTAGACCTAACGACATTGATACTAAACAGAACTCCCAAGAGAAGGTTCTCTCTAATGGGTTCATAGCTGCCGCTCACCCTACCAGTGAGGAGTTAATGAGGTAGTAATGGATTGTATGAACATCATTCTTATCACCTGATTCACAACTCTACCTGTAACTATTTTGGGATGCTCGGAACGAAATGAAGAAATCAATGTTTGCTATTTTACCTGATTGTCTACTCGCATCATTTTAATCTATACAAAAAAAGTCCATTTTTTTTTTGTTTCAAGTCTTTCTCTTTTAATTATTTTTACTGAAACGATCTGTTTTTAATAAACTATTAATTTCCTCCTATCAGTTGTTTTAAGTTGTTTTACAGTATAAGAAATTATTAGAGGCTTCTTGTCTTTCTTAAAGTTGAGAAAGCGAGACAAGTAGTTCATCATTGGCACGAGAATAATTAGATAGAAGAAGGGGGAAAGAGCGGGGAAGCGAGATGAGAGCAGAAAGAGCAATAGACATAACTTGTAAGTAAAGCGAACACACTGGTTTCAAGTTTTACTACGTTCGAAATATTACTATTATCAAAAAACACTTAAAGAAAGATTATGTTTCTAGTAAAAAATCATCTATGTTGCCCTAAACCACAGAGAGATGCACTCCAAGTACAGTTAAAAAAAACTATCATTGATCAGCCGGTGGCATCCACCAACCCCACAAAAGCAGGGATATATTTTTTTCCGTCCAAGGAAGATTGGGCAACAGTATATAAGTTGGAGTGGGAAAATTTTTCACCAAAAATGGCCTAATTCTCTTTCTCCCAGTCCCTTTCACTCTCATCTCCTTTATATCTCTACCCTTTCTGTCTATTTATTTATGTCTCTCCTCTGTGATTCCTCCCCTATCTCTGTCTCTCTTTCTCTCTCTTTCTTTCAATCATTCTTAGATCTTTAGAGAAATAGCCCTAGATCTCTAAGAACGCTTACAGAATTTCAAGAGCTCTCTTTAAACGAAACGGTTAATACTTCTTTGCATTCCAGTTAAAAGTACGTACCTAAACTATCACAGACTAGGTACTTGAACAGCGCTCAATGTGGAAACAGGGTGTGCACGTGATGGGTAAAATTGGAGGAAAGAAAGAGAGAGTGAGAGAGGAAGAAATAGAAAGAACGGGTGTATGTTTGTGTGAGAGAGAAAGACATGCAGACAGACATAGAAGCTGGAAATAAGGCGGGGTCTATGGGAAGTAGACGGAAAAATTAATGTCTTGAGAACCTGCTTACCCCTAACGTTTTCGATATACTTTTCCCGTACTTCTGCCTCTATTGTCAAAAAGGTTATATAGCTTTCCTGCCTTAAAACAGTCAAGGCACAATTTCACTTAGTAGGCATGTTTAAAAAGAATTAAAATTGTAACCCTCTCAACGAAAAAGAAGCAAAATAATTATCATTTTGCCCTTTGGGCCACCAAACTAAAGGACAGAAAGATAGATAGTTTGATAGATTGACAGAGCGATAGATTTATAAATGAATAGAGAGGTAGAGAAATTGATGTGCAGATAAATAGGTTATCTACATTGACAGATAAACGGATACATAAATAAAAGGAAATAATGATTATGCTATAAAGCATAAGAAAAATATATTTTATTGATGTTAGAATTGTAGTGCCTTAATCAGACAAAGGTCAAAGAAGCGCAGAGTATTTTTAAGCATTTTACCCGATTGAGAATTCTTCTTGTTAAATAATTAAAACAATGTGCAAAATGAAAAAAAAAAATGAAAACGACGATCATTTATCTATGATGATACGAAGTTGATCAATTTCGTCATATCAAAGTTTCCCAGCAACTGTCAAGTTCTAGAATTTGCCGATTTCTGTCGAATATACAACATGATTTCACCACATCATAATTGTCCATATTTTTCGAAAGTAGAAAAAATAAAATAAGAATAAACGAACTTTACTATTAAAGTTGCTCGCAGTGTTCATTTAACTAGAGCAACACGCTGTTCAATACTGGATCTGTCAGTTTTTGTCAAACAAGTAAGCGGAAAACGGAGAGCATTAAAACTGTACATTGATTTTTGTAATCTGACCCTAAAAAATGTAACACCCGAATCCTCATCAGCTTCATTTGGAATTGAAATATTAATTTGGGAAAAAGATCCCGCAATTGCTTTTATAATGGGACTGCATTATGCAAATACCTCTGTAGCTCCAGTTTTTTCCTAGTTTGTTTTGTTCCAGAAGGAAAGGGTGTTAGCTAGCAAAAAATTGTTGTTGATGGATTTCATTATCGTGTCGTAACTATCTCAAAATAGTCGTTCCTTCCGAATAGTTTGTCAGGACAGTCAAACATCAAAGATCGTGCTGATATTTTTGGAAGTTGATGGATTTCATTATCGTGTCGTAACTATCTCAAAATAGTCGTTCCTACCGGATAGTTTGTCAGGACAGTCAAACATCGAAGATCGTGCTGATATTTTTGGAAGTTGATGGATTTCATTATCGTGTCGTAACTATCTCAAAATAGTCGTTCCTTCCGAATAGTTTGTCAGGACAGTCAAACATCGAGGATCGTGCTGATATTTTTGGAAGTTGATGGATTTCATTATCGTGTCGTAACTATCTCAAAATAGTCGTTCCTTCCGAATAGTTTGTCAGGACAGTCAAACATCGAAGATCGTGCTGATATTTTTGGAAGTTGATGGATTTCATTATCGTGTCGTAACTATCTCAAAATAGTCGTTCCTACCGGATAGTTTGTCAGGACAGTCAAACATCGAAGATCGTGCTGATATTTTTGGAAGTTGATGGATTTCATTATCGTGTCGTAACTATCTCAAAATAGTCGTTCCTTCCGAATAGTTTGTCAGGACAGTCAAACATCGAAGATCGTGCTGATATTTTTGGAAGTTGATGGATTTCATTATCGTGTCGTAACTATCTCAAAATAGTCGTTCCTTCCGAATAGTTTGTCAGGACAGTCAAACATCGAGGATCGTGCTGATATTTTTGGAAGTTTATGGATTTCATTATCGTGTCGTAACTATCTCAAAATAGTCGTTCCTTCCGAATAGTTTGTCAGGACAGTCAAACATCGAAGATCGTGCTGATATTTTTGGAAGTTGATGGATTTCATTATCGTGTCGTAACTATCTCAAAATAGTCGTTCCTACCGGATAGTTTGTCAGGACAGTCAAACATCGAAGATCGTGCTGATATTTTTGGAAGTTGATGGATTTCATTATCGTGTCGTAACTATCTCAAAATAGTCGTTCCTTCCGAATAGTTTGTCAGGACAGTCAAACATCGAAGATCGTGCTGATATTTTTGGAAGATAATATTCTACGGTGCTCCGTGTATACACCTTGAAAGAACAAAGAAGCAAACAAAAATAAAAACGTACATAAAATGAAAACTGAATTATAGGAGATAAATTGGCCTCAGTGCAATCACCAACATTTATTTTTTCTTTTCTGAATTAAATCTCATTGTTAGGTCCCTAATTTTACGTTCAAATTGTATAGAGGCAGACGTGGAGTCATTAAGAACTCATAAATTTAACGGAATGAATCATAACTGCAACAGACTCACGATAACCTTCATTAATAACGCCACAAACCATGTCTTACGCCCCTCCCCCACCCCCTCCGACCCTAACTCCCTCCAAGCACTTTTAACCAATTAGCCCAAACATGCTTCTGCGAGTTAGCAGATCTGAATCAGCCCTGCTCAGCCAAGAGAATTAAGTTGTCGCCGTTTAAAACTATGATCGACACCATAGCAACAGAGTACAATTCCATGTCGGCTGTGAGCTGTGAGCCCACGCGGTATACATGTAAACCGATGGAAAGCGCACGTCATTAACGTGACGAAGAAATAGCCGTGGTCAAGTTTGAGCTAGAGGAAAAAAAAATGAGAAAGAAAAAGTCACTCACCGACGAAAAAGGAAATACGTTATAATACAGCATTGGAAAAGTTGGAAAAAAGTATCACAGATTTACAGTCTATTCCTTTCAGTTGGTAATTGTAATTTCTACAATCAACCATTTATCAACTTACACAATAAGACTTTAAGATTGCTGTGGTTATATGGCTTCAACAAAATTTTCCATAGATATCAGTCTAAACCAGTAATAAAACTTAAATTAAGATTTCGGCAATCTTAGTCTTACCCTTTTGACATAGGCTGCGATAAATGATGAAGTTCTTACACATCTAATAAATCGTATCATCCACATCCACGAGCGATATCTATGATTTAAGGAAGAATAATTATCACAACGATGATGGCCCCCGTTTAATTTTCATAAAATTTTACTTTGGGGCAACATATACTGCCTGGGACTGGTGAAGCATCACAACTCAGTCCCAAATAACTCAGTGTAATTATTAGAGTCGGCGAGTTTGCTGGATGGCTTTTAAGGCGAATTCAAAGGACTAGCTGCGTAATGATACAGTAAAACAGAAACTTTTCTCCGCGCCACGAATACCGTTTGCTCCCTTCTACCAGAAAGAGGAAGCTCAAAGTTCAAGTTTCTTGTATAAATGTAACTATACGGAGAGATTAATCGAACGATCGAAAGAGGTTGAGATTCTTCATTA
>JAWDGP010001550.1:222500-235000 GCA_033675545.1 Elysia crispata
GGGCTGTCTGGTTGTAAATGGACATGCCACTGAAGCTATCATGGTTTTGAAAGCTAAGGGGGTTATTTATTACTAAGTTATAGTGCTTCTCGTCATGGTAAACATTCGTTCTAATCAGACAGTTTAAAGATAATTTGTTTTCTGACGCGTGATTGGCGGCTCCATCCTATTTTTTTATGTAAGCATCAATCTTCTTTGCATCTCAGAAAGGCGAATTTGTCAGAAGACATAATTATGAACTTGTGGGTGAAAACCGTACAAAATAGACCGAGTGATCAAAAGAACTTTGAAATACATGGCGATATATTATGTGACTTGTCTTGTCTTCCACTTGATGGTTTCATCAAAAAGAAATTATGTTAAAAATGAAACTTCTGCCCTTTGGTTTATTTTTTATTTCTAGATTCAATAGTACCGAACGTCGGTAGTCTAATGAGGGTTGTGTATTTAAAATAATACATGTATCTTTACCACGCCCCCCACACATCCTTACTCTCTCTCTCTATTTCTTACTCTCACTCACTCTTTGTCATTGTAAATCTGATGGTGAACTGATTTGCACCTTGTTCGTTTTGTTTCATTGTTTAGAGAAGCCTACTCACAGCCAGAATGATCTGTAAACAAGTCCCCGTCGCAGAGTTTTTAACCCAACAGCCACCGGCGCGCCTGGTTTGTGTGCCAATAACGATATCTTATACCTCTACCAGCTGGCCCAACACGTAACTTCTCTTTCTCTCTCTTTCTCTTTGTATGCCTATGTATGTCCATTTTTTCTGCTATGTATCTATATTTTTCTACTAATTTTCTGTTTCCCTCCAAAGTTAAGTAGAAGTATTGTATCATACGATTCGTCCTTTTATATCTTCTTATCGGCATATCTTTGGTTAATTTAGCTTTTTATATTATTTTACAATATAACTATCGTGGACTTTTACTGACATAAACTCAAGAATTTGCACATTTCTTTTACGCTTTTGATTGCAATACATAGGCTTAAATGAATTATTCTCTTCAACTTCTCTTGCGTAATGAAAAGTTACATCTTCACAGCAAATGTAACGTAGAATTCACATTTCTATGTCGCTTAAAAATTGTACCAATATTCCTTACCTTTCTCCATCCTTCCGTCTCTCTCTCTCTCTCTCTCTCTCTCTCTCTCTCTCTCTCTCTCTCTCTCTCTCGCTCTCTCTCCTTCTCCCTCTCTAGCCCTTTGATTAACCTAAAAAGACAGAAACTGTGTCCTAATAAAATATTTCGAGCGTTCAAGCTAGAGATGAAATATGCATAATGGATTCATCACTTTCCGAAAAGGAATTATAAAACAAAATAGTTATGAAGTGCAATAAAAAAAAAGTCATGTTTATCACTACTATGTCAAGGGAAAGATTTTGAAACATTACACGACTATCAATACTATTGAAATTGCCAAAAGTAACATCGAAGATTAACAACTTAGCCGCCTTCACTCTTCAGATAAAAAAAACCTCTAATAGATAGGGAAATGATTGATAGATAGATAGAGAAATAGAGAGATAGAAAGATAAAGAAAAAAAGAGATGAGAGAGGTGGCTAGAGACAGGATACACAGACTCACAGACATTCAGACACATATAGAAATTGCAAAAGGGAAAAAAAAGCGCAGAAGAAAAGAGCAGTAACCTGAGCTGCCTTCCAATGTCGATGTTCTTCTAAACAAATAGAGCTTGCTTGTAAGGTCGGCCCTGAGGTGAGAAAACCTCAAGGTCCAGGATGTTTGGAAAGACCCTCTCGATCCGAATCGGACATCAACAGTGTATATTGTGGCAGGCTGGCTACAGACTGGATACCTCGTAGGACGGTTAGAAAATAGTAGAAGGTACGGAGTATTTCAATTTGTGCTACATATAGGAGATATCTGGAGAGCAATGTCTCATGTTCTGGCTGCGCCAATTTTCTACCGCATGAATGATCATAAAATTAATACTGACATGTTCAAGCATGTATGGTACAAGTCTCTTTTTTCATGTGCTTGTTAAATTATTCTATTAATTGTTAAAGTACTGAATCATTCAGAAATTCAAGGGATAAACGGCAACTTGATACATGTAGTTCGAATCTTTTTCAAATACATAAGTCCGCCCGCATCTGGTTCTTGGCTGCCTGAGTTCACTTCCGCTTTTCGCAAATGGGGAAGAGCAAGGAAATATGTCCACTTTAGAATTTAAAAGAGGGTTTTGGAAAGAGAATGCCCATAAACAAAGGCATCAAACGTTTAATTGTGAGCAAAACGAAGAGTGTTTGTATGGGAGGGCGCGGGAAAAGAGCGAAATAGAGGGGAAAAAAACAAATAAACGACAGAGCAGAATTCGCAACGGCTACCGATTTTAGCCTTTTAACATTATTTCAACTCTAAAATATAGCAAAAATATCATCTAACACCATTTACAGCATGGTTGCTAGATGTCAAAGCAGGATTATTCAGGATTTTTTCAGCTGAAATTTGGGTTAGAAATAGTTGTTAATAATGTTCTAAGGTTTATTTTCGATGAATCCTCAAAGACACCATCCTATCTGACATCTTTCAGTCTCCTCGAGCTTTTTCTTCATCTACAAAGCACAAGTGAGTCACTCAGGCTTGGGTACCGCAAGATAGTATACAGACTTCAGAGATTATTTCATCAGACATTTAGAAGTGCTTCTCAGTATCATGCAAACGACTGATTATTTTACAACTACGACATTATATCTCTCACAAGAGCAATAGCTCAGCTCTAGAATGATTTTATGCATCCATATATTTTCCAATCTCAACCTCCATAGTCTTTCTTCCCTCTCCCCTCTTCACCGTGCTCTCTCTCTCTCTCTCTCTCTCTCTCTCTCTCTCTCTCTCTCTCTCTCTCTCCCTTTCTCAGTTTCTGAAAACACCCCGTTACGAACGGAGGGAGCCATTATCCGACAGTATCGCAAACCTAAATCTGGCCGAAATGTCAGAAATCCCAAAAGGGATTTTTGGCTCAGGCTACCAACGCGAAACTTCATTCCTCTGTAAGATCACTAAGATAGCTAATTATTGGCTTTTCCACGGGCAGGTGCTCAATCTGCCGGTTTGGCTGATTAGTGGCCTTGTTATCTTTCTGAGTTTTCCCATTTGGCTCGAGAATGCTGGCTGCTTTTTGAACAAATCGCTGCGAACACGCCGTATCCCTATGCGCAGTTGAAAACTTTATCAAAAAGTAAAATTCCGTCCGTTATTTGGCTTCCTCGAAATGTATTTCCCCTGTATCTGTTTATTGTTTACATAAAACAGGCAAAACAAACACTCTCTATCCTCAACATTCTCTCCAGGTATGCTTGATTTCGAGCAGCTGGCTGTTTTCTTGATCCGCTTTTTTTCTGTTTCTCTCTCTCTCTCTCTCTCTCTCTCTCTCTCTCTCTCTCTCTCTCTCTCTCTCTCTCTCTCTCTCTCTCTCTCTCTCTCTCTCTCTCTCTCTCTCTCTCTCTCTCTCTCTCTTTCTCTCTCTCCCTCCCTCCCCCTTTTTTTTTTTTTATATCATTTTTGTTTTGTTTTTGTTTTGTTTTTTTCATTAAAAAAGTTAACATTAGAGATCCTAATTGGCAATCAGAAATTTTATTAGGTCAACATACCGGTCGAGGTAACTGTATGAAGCGCTAAAAGTCAAATACAACACCTTCGCAGAACATCGCCTGTAAACTTTTTCTCATTCCAATAATTATACCGAGGTAATTTTGGAGTCTATGATTTCATATGGGAGTGAACTACAAAGATCATTATAATTCATCTTCATACATCGCCTCAAAAGTTTGAAAGCAAGCTCAACAAAAAGAAGATCTAAGAATCGAGAAATTGTTTAAAAAAAAAACAAAAACACTTCGATTTGCTTTAAAATATACGGCTTAAGGAATCCTTCACGTCAACTTTAACTGCAAGACGATCTAATAATAATTTGCTTAAAAAATTTTCTCCATAGCTAGCTTGTTTGCCACGGATAATAAAACTAGAAGCTCGGAAATGGTACACGATAATCTAAGATAATAAAACATGAAGGATTACTTTAAATGACAACACAGTAGGTCAGGCATTAACGCTGGTTAAGAGGATGCTGAAACATCGTGGTTGAAAAAATATCTGATTCCAATACTTGTTTAAAATGTACTTATTTCTAATTATGCGGAAAACGCAATTATTTACTTGTATGATATTAATAAACTGGCGATGTAAATAGATAATCATGTACTAGATTTTCTTTTCTACTTTGAGATCAATTTTCGGCGGTGAGGAATATATGACAAGCTTTAATATAATCAAAGAATAACAAAAGGGTTGATCAAATAAACGTTTGATTAGAATTTGTTTACAATTCAATAAAACCATCTTGCGAATGCGCCTGTACTCAGATGAAACTCCACACGGGAACTGCAGGTAAGGAAACTTTGGCAGATGGTAAACGGATTACTTTAATGGATTAGACATGGAAAATGACGAAGAATAAAAGAAATGAAAGAATTCGAAAACGATTTTAGAAAAGAGGGACCGAGATAGAGGGAATGAGGTATACGAAAAGAAAGAGCGTCAGAGGTACAGAGGAAAAATATAGAGGGCAGAAAAGAAAGCGCGTAATGGATGAGAGGAGTAAAAAAAAAAAGCAAGATAGAAATTAGAGGTGAACGGAGAGAAGGAAAGGATTGGAAAGAACGGAAATGGGAAATATTGAAATAAACGAGAAGAGGAAGTTTCTGATTTAAAAGAGATATGCAGAATATTGAAAAATAGATAGACAAATAAATAGACAGGTTTTATATATATATATATATATATATATATATATATATATATATATATATATATTAAGAAAGAGAGTGTGTTTGAGTAGATGAGAGAGGGAAAGAGAGGGGGCAGAGAGAGAAAGTGAGAGAGAGAGAGAAAGAAAGAAAGAAAGAGTGAGAGAGGGAGAGAGAGAGAGAGAGAGAGAGAGAGAGAGAGAGAGAGAGAGATTTTTTTCCTTACGCAGAAGCAATCAACCTGAAGAAATAAAAATAAAAAAAAAAAACCTAGAGAGAGAGAGAGAGAGAGAGAGAGAGAGAGAGAGAGAGAGAGAGAGAGAGAGAGAGAGAGAGAGAGAGAGATTTTTTTCCTTACGCAGAAGCAATCAACCTGAAGAAATAAAAATAAAAAAAAAAACCTACATTCTACAGGGAGGCCCCCATCTGTAAAACAAATCACTCTTAAGCGGAAGAGGTCACTGAGTAACTTTCTGTCAGTAGAGCTTTCTGTTAGAATCGTGAGAATTTTGACCTCCCATAACGACTTTACTTGATCTAAATTAATATTTTTAAATTGAAAATTTTCTCAATGTATATTAGAATCAAAATTGAAGGAAAAACTATTGTTACAGATTCAAACGAAGAAATTAAAAAGGCGTCGAGAACAAAATCTAAGCAAATAAAACTAAAAAGTATAAATCTTTTATTTCAAAAGTGGAATCACTAACAAATGTTAGAATGTCATATGATACACCTCTACCTACTATTTATTTGCCTGTTTTCCTTCCTGTCTATCTCATTGCAAAACTGTCTCTGTCTGTCTGTCTGTCTGTCTGTCTGTCTGTCTCTCTCTCTCTCTCTCTCTCTCTCTCTCTCTCTCTCTCTCTCTCTCTCTCTCTCTCTCTGTCCTTGCACACGCATAAAAACAAATTAAGGACCTTCTGCACTGATCTTGAATAATATCAAACCGATTTCTATGTTTTTCTTTTTAGTCCATCTTCTATCACGAGTGGTATACTAATACAAATTCTTTAAATAATAATAATAATAAAAATAATAATAATAATAATCATAAAAAAAATAATAATATAAAATATTATTATTATTATTATTATTATTATTATTATTATTATTATTATTATTATTATTATTATCATTATTATTATTATTATTATTATTATTATTATTATTATTATTATTATTATTATTATTATTATTATTATTACTACTACTATTATTACTATTATTATTATTATTATTATTATTATTATTATTATTATTATTATTATTATTGTTATTATTATTATTATTATTATTATTATTATTATTATTATTATTATTATTATTATTATTATTATTATTATTATTATTATTATTATTATTATTATTATTATTATTATTATTATTATTATTATTATAATTATTATTATTTTAATATTATTTCTTTTATAATATCATTAATAATATTTTTTCGTATAATGATTTAATAACGGTTACTTTTAAATTCAACAAATACAGTCTTTTCCATACATACATATCTCTCTCACTCTCTCTAAATAGAAAAGCAAAAACACCACCCTTGGAGGACAACTTGGTAATTATAAAGGATCCAAAAAGGACGCGTGTGTGTCTGTAAATAGTATGATGCAGGGTCTAAAAAGACACAATTTTGTAACTACGGGACTTAAAAAAAAAGACATGACAATCTGATGAAGCCACATTAAAGGCGAAACGTTTATTATGTTAAATCTATAGTTGTGTTGTGTCTTTTTTAGTCCCGTAGTTATAAAGTATGCCTGCCTCTTTTTAACACCCCCCCCCCCTTTTCTCTCTCTCTCTCTCTCTCTCTCTCTCTCTCTCTCTCTCTCTCTGTCTCTCTCTCTCTCTCTGTCTCTTTCTTTCTGAGTGCAACTTTTCCCACTCCTTTAATTTTTTACTTGATATTTCATATTCCTGTGGTTACAATATCTTTAAAGTCATGTCATTGATGTTATCCTTTATTTCCAAACCATTTATATGCATTCCCACGTCTCATTAACAGACTAAACTTTGTATTATTCTAAAGTTTTGTTGATTTGCTCTACACGACTTTATTTTTTCTTTGAACTTTGGAACTAGATCTAGATCTATAAAACTGGCTTTCTTGCGACATGAGAGAAAGTAAAATAATTGTGAGACAGGCAACTCTTTCCATGCACAAGTCTCTCAACATGGTGTACTTTTAAACTTCTTCAAAAAAAAAAAAAGTTCTATATAACACAGAGATGCTTGAGACATTATTTTTCTCCATCCTCTTGAAGACCCTAAAACTCCGAAAATAATTGTGCTGCTAAGGACTATGTCAGAATTGCGACTTATGCCTCATACGCCATACATGGCTCTTCTTCTTCTTCTTTTTTTAATTTCCTAATTTCCTCTCTTGGAAGTTTGCAAATTAAAAAAAAAAAAAGACAAACATGACGACAACAGCAAAAACGAATTTTTCGCGTAACTTTGCAAACAAGTCAAAGAAAGTACACAGTCATATTAACCCGTATTAATAAATCTAAAATAAAGCTGTATAACTTTCCGCCAATCTTAGGCTAACGCTTTTCACATGGGCTATGTTTCACAATTAAATTGCTAGACATTTCACGACTCTCTTCTCCGCGTTTTATTATTACCACAACTAAACAACATATTGTCATGTTAATTTGTTTTGTGGACAAACTTGCACAACATACCTTTGTACTGCAGTCCTCCATCTCAAGGTCAAGCGAGGCGAGATTTCTGGCAGTGACGTAACCACAGAACGGCCCCATAAGGGCCAGCAGGGGTGACAGGAGCCACCAAGTGAGCATGACGGGGGTAGCAAGCCATGGGGCCCTCACAGGGGCCAGCCTGCGGGGCTCAGGTGGGGCTCCTCGCTTAGGAATGGCAGGTGACTCTGTGTCAGCAATGGTGCTCTCATAGGACGAGCAGTAGAGAAAGGAACAAGTTTACCTTTTTTTCAATAATCCACTTGAGGAAGAACAAAGAACACAATGTACCAAAAATTATCTCTCAAAAAATTGCAGAATGTAATAAATCATTATTATTGTTCGATAGAGGTTTCCAAAGTGCTCATCCTCAAGTTAGGAAAAGCTTCAGCACAGTAGCCACAGAATCAACTGTATAGGGTAAAAATAACACAACACCTTCTTCACACTTATACTGGCACTGCTTCTTGTTACTTTTAACGAACTAAGAAAATGAGAGTTGTAAGTTTCTGTAAATACCAATTATTTTAAGAAATACACATGTATATTACTTTAATAATAATACTACTATTACGCTCCTTTAAAACTGTCTCCTTTCAGCTCAGATCCACGTTGTGTATCTGTGTGTGTGTGTGTTTAATTATGCTATAGCACACTCAAATACCCAGTGGTTGACGGGCTGTATGAATAGGCTATTAGATCCATAAAACTATTGCAAATTATGTGAGGTTTTTTTTTTTTTTTTTGTTTACTCTTAGCTTTGCTAAAACATAATACTCCTTATCTGTCATCAGACGAGTTTAAAACCTTAAGTCCCACCGTTTTTATGCAAAGTAATTATCATGACATGAATCTTCCTGCCAGGCGCTAATCATCTTCCTTTGTTAAAAAATTTCGTGAAATTACCAAAAAAAAAATGCAAGCGGGAGTAAACAAATGCATGAAGCTCTGCTTTAGAAATCTTCCGAGTTTGGGTGGACATGGGTTTATATCAGGATGTAGATTAAAGTTATGTGCCTGTTGGGCACTTCAGTAAATCCTCAATTCAAATTTTTGTACTGCAATTTTCGTTTGTCTCGGCATAGTACGTTTGGGCATATCATAATAATGGTATCATGTAATGCGATGTTCAGAGTCGATATAGATTTTTTAAATTAAAAAAGTGGGGCTAAGTAAATGGAGTATAATGTACACAGAATCGCGAGTCAAATTTGAAAGTTAGATCTAGGAGCCATGACACGCCTGAAAGATCGCATGTTGAGATCAGACAAAAAAGGACCTAAGAAAGTCGGCCGATATCCTAAACCTCTTATAGGAAAGATGTTAAACTTATAGCCACATGCCCCAAAAGTCACTAGTCATACTGATAAATAATAATAATAATAATAATAATAATAATAATAATAATAATAATAATAATAATAATAATAATAATAATAATAATAATAATAATAATAATAATAATAATAAACACTCTACAATTAAAAGCAAAATGGTGAAAACGGCCGTAAGAAAATGCGTTGAATAAGATAGTCGAATGTGGATGTCATGTTTTGATGCAGCATGAGAAAATTTTTTTAGTGTTTTGTTCTTAATTTTGTCTTTTAGAATAATTAAAAAAATAACAAACAATAAGAACCAATTGTTATGTAGATCATTGAGCAACAGAAAGCCGAGCTTCAATTACATTTATTTGTGGCCTTCTTGCTGCTATTAAACTTAAGGCATAATTTTTATAGTTAAAAAGATAATGGGATACCATGAGGGTCGGAATAAATAAACTATTGTTTTCGGAATTCCTCATCGATAAATTAATCTATGTGCAGCAGTGCCTATTGTAAGAAACAACCTTATTTTCTCATTAAATATTAATTTAGAAAATAATGATATGCTTTTAGATCATACAGTGTTTACCATTTTTTTCCACATTGACTTTACACTACTGTAGATTATAATTTTCAGTCCGGACACAATTTTGATATTAATTGACACAATAATTACCTTTGTACTGTAAGACTAAAAAAAAATTACTGTATCTTTGTTTCTGAGTAATGTTAAGGAGTACAATGAGTTTAAACATGATAGGAATAGTTGCAAACTTGTAAAGATAAATTTGGCATATGAAATATAAATAATTTGTTAATGAAATATTTGTGCAGCTCTAACATAAGAAATCTCATTATAGAAAATGAATGTACATTTGAAGAGAACTTGTATTTCGATTCACAGGTTGATATCGCAAATCATAGGCACTAAGATCGCTGATTGCGTATGCAAGTCTTTTTTATGGTTGCTTCAAAAGATATGCTATGTCTTATACTTTTTTCTTTTGGTCTTTGGGTCCTTTCATGTATATATCTCTCTACTTGCCTCATGTTTTTGTAAGAAATGGAAGAAAAAGAAAAGACAATTTGATCGTTTGGTCAAATTTTCTTTAAAAAAAAAAAAAAGCCAGTTCTAGTGAACTACTCTATAAACTGTGATGGAGCAGATAACTCAGAAGAGGCTAAACATAGCGGATAAAATAGCTCACTTTGAGTGACTCACTATCCTTGGGCAGCAGATACACTTAGCTGCATGATCTGTCAGTGTCTGGTTCAGTACAAAAAGAAGTCTTATAATTTGGCTTTTTTTTTAGAAGAATGTCAGGTACTTCTTCTTCAACGAAAACATATTCAGCACTACTGCCTTGAGTGATGGTGGTTTTATTTTTGTATAAGAACTTATGCACTTTGTCTGTCTGTCTATTTTAAATTTGTATATTGATATAATTTTGGTTGCATGTTAATTTTAGATTGCTATAAGAAAAGTGAATTGTATGAAAAGATATTATTGGCATTGCATTTCTATCTTATATTTTTTATCGGTAAGAAAGAGAGAGAGAGAGAGAGAGAGAGAGAGAGAGAGAGAGAGAGAGAGAAGGAGAGAGAGATAAATAGATTGATATAAAGATAAATAGATAGAAAGATAGATAGAGAGAGAGACACACACACAGAGGGAGAGAGAGAGAGAGAGAGAGAGAGAGAGAGAGAGAGAGAGAGAGAGAGAGAGAGAGAGAGAGAGAGAGAGAGAGAGAGAGAGAGAGCTCAAACAGGCAGAATAATTAAAGTAGTAATGCTTTCAGATTGATTTTTGGGGGGAGGGGGGGGGGGAGAGAGAACGTAATAAAGAATAATAACAGGCTTTTCAGGCTTGACAATTTCATCCCATTACAGAGGTTCTGCATTGTATGTAGGTAATCCTACAGCATCAGATTTCCTTCAAACTACCAAGGTTTGCTGTAACAGTTCGGTAGCGCTGCGTTATCTACTTTATCCTTGACGGCACCAGCCCGGGGGGGCGGTCTAGATCAGTTACGGGATAATCTTTTCCTCATCTACTTCAAAGACTCATTGTTATAGAGACTGCTATCAGACCGCCAAGGAAAATAAAATAAGACTCGGACTGAGAATAAGTAAACACATAAATTTCTTGAATGTGGAATTTTTTTTTTTACATTTATATTATTATGTCTAAATCTGTGCAGCAGGAAAGGGAAGAAAAGCTAAGAAACATCATTATACCTGGGATTTATTCATTTTAATACCTTCCTTTGTGCATCATACGAAAGGTAAAGCGCGCTCGTAGATTTGAACAACCCAGTAACAAGATCCCACACCGTAACAGTCACTGTTCTTTACAGCCCATCTTAGTAATTGAAGTTAATGATGTCTTAAACTTGTGAGCTCTGAAGGTAACTGAGGTTAACTCATCGGAAGAGAGATAGACTAGGATAATAGTTTGTTAGCTGACCCGTCCTTTGATCATGCTAGTTATAATTTTCTCATAATTATCATCTCGAAACGATGTGTAAAATATTTCCTCTAGTCCAACTAATATTGTAGTGAGCAAAATATAGCAAGCTGATTTTCAATCGACCTTATAATTTTTTTTTTAAGAGCTGCAAGTGTTTTTATAACGACAAGAACAATGTCAACAATAATAAAAAAAAAAACTACTACTGACTCGACTTCTGCCATTACTACTGCTACTACTACTACTACTACTACTACTACTACTACTACTACTACTACTACTACTACTACTACTACTACTACTACTACTACTACTACTACTACTACTACTACTACTACTACTACTACTACTACTACTACTACTACTACTACTACTGCTACTGCTACTGCTACTACTACTACTACTACTACTACTACTACTACTACTACTACTACTACTACTACTGCTGCTACTACTTCAACTACTACTACTACTACTACTACTACTACTACTACTACTACTACTACTACTACTACTACTACTACTACTACTACTACTACTTCAACTACTACTACTACTACTACTACTACTACTACTACTACTACTACTACTACTACTACTACTACTACTACTACTACTTCAACTACTAGTATCATTATTACTAAATCTGCAGCTTCTACTTGCTCCTAACAAGCATAAAGCACGTAACCTTCTCGGAACGTTTAGCACAACATGTCAATCAACATATCAGTGAGATTTATCAGCTTTAGACCGAAATAACAGAAAAAGATAAACATTTAGAAACTGGACATGTTAACAGTACGGTTACTAATCATTTAACGAGAAAAAAAGATAATTATTTAGATCCTAGAGAGACTGGAGGGGAGGGAGAGATGGTGCAATCGACAGGTAGAAAAAGATTGCGTTACACTTACAGACAAACAGACAGTGCGATAGAAGAGGGGGTTTCTGAATATGTTTTTTTTAAGCGTATCTTTCACTCTGTTTTCTTCATCTACCATTCTGATGATCCATTCTTTTAATTTACGGTTTTAATTTCCAATCCCTAATTTATGACTTGCAATAAACCTCGTTACATATACCACAGAAATTTATTTTTCAGCCTAGAGTTGCATCATGAAACGAAACAAAAAAAATGTCCTACAATGCTGATCCAGAGAGCAAAAAAAATTATTTAATATACTTGTTTTTCTAGGATTTGGGTAA